>CM035409.1:190077895-190120395 GCA_020310875.1 Ceratopteris richardii
GAGGTTGGTATCGTATCGTGCAAGTCAGAGGTATCGTATCGTGCAGGTTGGTATTGCCTTGGTGGTATTGTATCATCTAAGGTGGTATCGTCCATAGTGGTATCGTGTATCGTGGAAAATCTGGTATCGTATCGCCTGTCCTGAGGCACTCCCTGAGAGATCTTGTTTCCCTGTTTTAACCCCCAGAACCCTGAACTGGCATAACTTTCTCATATGAAATCCATTCGGAGTGATTTTGGGTTCGGAGTGAAATACGTGGATTATTAGATATAGTATTTTGAAGTTGACCCTCAGGTTGGACTAGGAAGCAAGGGGTTCCACAAGATTTTGAACAATCCAAAGGACAATTTTGGACCTGGAGACGAGGCTTATGAACTTAAGATCAAGTAGACACTTAGGAAGAGATAGATAAAGTACCAAATCATCAGAGGCTAGTGTCAACCACACAACCAAGTCGGGGACTCACAACTCAGTGGTTAGCACTATGTGATGAGTTCACAAATGAGTGAGTCTGTTGGAAGCAGTCAGAGGCACAGACGACGTGGAAGCATGTAAAGACGGAGCAGGGAGCCAGTCGGATCATTTTTTCAAGCAACTATGTTTTTATTACCTCTTCAAACATCCAACAGTGATTTTCATCACTCTTGTAACATATGTAATATAGACAAAATCCCATTTTGTAATCCATAGCTCCATTTTGTGCAAGCCGAGGAGTCCTCGAGCTTGAGGAGCTTAGGTAGAATACGCGTACCAATTTTTGTTATTTTTAGACGTCGTTTACCCTTCCAAATAGCCTCTAGGACCTATTTTTTAACTAGGCCGGTCACTAGATGTGAAACCGGTCAAAACTAGTCTAGAAACTATAAAAAGAGCTAGAGAGCTCATTTTTGAGGGGTTCATGTTGGCTAGTGTGAGCTTAGAGCTAGTTTGAGCTTGTAATAGTGTTCTTGAGTAATAAAGCTAATTTCCCACCTTCCGTTGTGTCTTGCTTGTCTCTTCATTGTGTGTGTGTATGTGTGTGTGCATCTTTGTGCTTCTCACCTTCACTTTCACATCATCTCACATTCACGATCTTCATATCACTCCTACCTCTCCGCGGATTGACATTAAGGAGGTGAAGCTTCTTAACGTGGTTCTCACCATTGTGCTAGAGCAACACCAAATTTGGCGCCGTTGCCGGGGATCGAGTCTAGGACGAATGTGTGATGGTAAGAGTATAGCAAGAAGTGGCGTTGGAAGGTAAAATTTCAGTTTTTGTTGTTGTTTTTACTTAGTTTTTAGTGTTTTTCACCTCCCCCACACTCCATCTTCATCATCGCATCATCATCTTCATCTCCAAAAAAATCAGAAAATTCACCATATCCACCCATTCACCTCATTTCCCCTCATTTGTGCATGCGAGAGAGCGAGAGAGAACTTTTGTGCTTGTGTGTGCTTGTGTTTTCTTGAGTTTTCTTGCAGGTACAGAGCTCCAGTGCATCAGGAAAGCTTGGAAAAGGTAAAATTTTACTCTCTATCAAAGATCTGCCGAGTGTGGCGGACCATCGCGATGGTCTGCAACCTTCGGAATTCTTGGTAGGCGACCACACCACGAGGTAGGCGACCCTTGCACATCTACGAATCCACAGGTGCATCTCAAAAATTCACACTTTGGTGGACCATCGCGATTGGCTCAGACCATCGCGATTGTGTCGCACCATCGCGACGGCTCGGCCGGACCATCACGACGGTCTCGAACCATCGCGACGGTTCACTTGAGCCATCGCGACGGTCCACTTGGACCATCGCGATTGTTCAGCTGACCCCGGACCATCGCGATTGGCCCATGCCATTGCCACGACGGTGCCACGTGTCAAGATAGACCATCACGACGGTTCACTTCGGACCATCGCGACAGCCCAAAATCGGACCATCGCGATTGGCTCACGCCATCGCACTTGTGACCATCGCGACGGTTCACTTCGGACCATCGCGATTGTCCACCTTTGACCGTTGACCCGCGCCATCGCGATTGTCCACCTTTGACCGTTGACCCGCGCCATCGCGATTGTCCGCCTGATCGGGCCATCGCGACGGGTCGACCTCACGCCATCGCGACGGTTCGACCTCACGCCATCGCGATCGTTCACTACTGGGCCATCGCGACTGTCCAAATTCCACGCCATCGCGACGGTTCGCTTGAACCATCGCGACGGTCCCAGACCATCGCGATTGTGCACCCCCATCGCAAATTTAGGGTTCCATTTTTTGACCAATGTTGGGGGTATTTTTGAGAAATTTTTGGACCATTAGACTCATAGGAGACCCCTTAGCTCATATTTGAAGGAAAATCTGATTGTCAGTTTTTACCCCCCAGGGCCTGAACGCTCATAACTTTTTTATCCGAAGTCCGTTTTTTGAGCTTAATAGCTCGTTAGAAAGCTCGTGACGAGTACTACGTGACCTCAACTGTTTTTTTCATAAAGAATACATCTATTTTTGGATAAGCTATTTTGAGGTTCTCCTAGTTTGGGACTAGGAAGCCAGGGGGCAAGTATTGAAATTTTGGGCAAACGAGAAGGGACTTAAAAGGTGTATATACTCAAGTACTTGATCATCCAATTGTGAATTGGTCTAAAATTGGATTTTTCCAGCAAGGGCAATCAAAGGCAACCAAGGCAAGGCAGTGAAGGGCATAAAGCTTGGGAAGCGCGGCTTCTTGGGCATCAGAGCAACCAGAAAAGCCGACTCGAGGTTGGAAGATTACTCAACCCCCTCAGTCAATTCTTAGATTAGGCTAAACGGTAGTGTTTTGGATTTAAGTCGATAGGAACGCCTCAAGTTCAAGATATTTAATTCTTTCAAGTCCAAGACCAAAGTAAAGGTGTGTGTGACGAAAACCTAAAGGAAAGAACCTAAGTCTGACAGAACGAGAACTCAAAATCATAACGGAAAGTCGAATTCCTGACGCATATATTAAGACAAGAATCTAAAGAAATCTAAAAAGGATCAAGAAAGTAATAACAAAGAATCGGTGACGATCTAAGTGTGTAATTGAGGGTGCAAGGAAGAAAATTAATGAACCTTAGATCAAGGAGACACATAGGTAAGTCGGACCGACGAAGCCTTAGATCATCAGAAGCAAGTGTTAGAACTACTGCACGATCGTGGGCTCAACAATTGAATAGTAATTACCCCTACGAGAGCTCAGATACTAGTGAATCAGAAATGGCATTTAGCACAGATAGACCAGAAGGAGGGTCTAATGTAGCATATTTAGAAAAACCTGAAGGACCCTATAGAACGCAACTAGAGTTTCTCCGAACCAACCGCTTAGGTGCTCGCATCTATGAGGATGGTTTGCGAAGGCAAGTGGTGCAAATGCACAACCCTGATCAACCCATTGGATTGGAAAGACCAGTGGTGAAATTTGAGAGAGACGCGTACATAGACAAAGAAGGAACCATGTACGTTCTAAGTACGCAGCCAAACGATACTAATGAGTTTGGCACAATTCAATTAGAGACGGAAGAGAAATTTCAAGGAAAAGAACCGTTAGAAGAACCTAGAACCCCTAGAGGGAAATCCGTATTAACAAGAGTACTCATCCCAGAGTGGATCCCTCAAGATAACAGGAGCACCGAGTTGTTTGTAAATAAAGAGACAGATGAAGCCTTTTGGAGGTACAGAAAGGAACACCCTGGTGAGATAGGCATCATTACAATTTATGAATTCAAGGACCCAGATACACCTGGAAAGGTTGTATACCTGGATGAGACTTCAGAAAGAGTCTTTGTGGTGCCTGACCGTGCTAAAAACACATACACATGGAGAGGTGAATTGGTATTCCCTCCATCTAGAACAAACATGAATACAAGTCAACAAGGGGCAGGAACATCAGCAGCCCATGGAAATCAAAGAGAAGGAAATAAAGAGAGACCGGAAGTAAGCTTTAATCACCCCATAGGGAGAGATAGAACAACCACGAACACTAATAGAGCGGATAGACAAAGAGATCATGGAATACCAGGCGGTAGAGATGATTTTCCTCTACCTAGGCCACGTGAACACGCAAGAGTATTGAGACCCACTCAATTAGTGAAATCCATGAAGAATTACTTTGATGGGACAGGAGATCCCTATGACCATGTCGCAGAATTCAAGCAAGTACTAAGAGCAGAACAAGTCGAGGACATGTTCACGCAATACAATGCATTTGGACTAACGTTAAAGAATACCGCTTTAACTTGGTTTCAACCATTGCAACAAAGACAATTTAGAGACATCCATCACTTTTTGGAGTCATTCATCACTGAATTCTCTAAAAGTGGGATTAGACATGACACGTCTTCGTTGATTCATAGCTTTAAACAGACCCCTCAGGAAACAGTAAGACTGGCAGGTCGTAGGTTCAGACAATATGTCGAACGATGTCCAATGCAAGAGCTACCCTCACAAGCCAAACAAGTATCACTGTTCCTAGATGGCTTGTTAAGCGCTAAACTACGCTCCTATGTGTACCTAAAGGAACCCAGAACGCTAGAGGAGTGTGTAAGAATATGTATAGACATCGAGGACAACCTAGGAGAGGAATTAGAACTCTCAAAGGTCTATAAGGACTCAGATTGTTCTTCTCTAGCATCCACAAAATTTTCTAATTCGATAGAGGACCTAGCAGAAAAAGTGGCCCAAAAACTAGGAGTTTCTAGTAAACAGGTGCCCAAGCTACCAACTAATGTACGTTGTTACACTTGTGGTGGAAATCATTTGGCAAATGTGTGCCCCAATGCACCACAACCTCAAGCCAACCCTAGTGGCCAATATTGTACAATTGAAAGAAGATACACGAATCATACGGCTCAGGACTGTCCATACAACAAACAAACCGTGAGACATAACTACCCGCAAACATACCCGCAGCCAGGTAGGTATCAAGGCCAATACAATGCTCAGCCTTATTACTATAGGCCTCCTCAGAACTACCCATACCAGGCTCAACAGAGACCTCAACCCGTCTTAGCTCAGCAGCCACCCCCACCAGCGAATGTCATCTCAGTCAAATACGCTGCTGCAGAAGAGAACCTAAGTAGGGCCTTAGTGCCTTCTTCACCCTTGATCACAGAAAGTGACCCGAACTCAAACAGTTTTGACTCTACTCATGTAACTAGTCCACCCGCTTATTACACGGAGTCACCAGAACATGTGGAGACATATCATTATGATAGTCCACCAATGGAACCTAGTTGGGAGCCAGACTATGCTAATGTGATGTACGCATACCCAAACCCACGGCCCCAATTGAGACAACAGAGACCACAGGGCCCTAGAGGACCATGCTTTAGGTGCCAAGGAGATCACTTCATTAAGGATTGTCCACATCCCCCAATAGCAAGGCAATCACAGTACTATAACATACAAGGCTTTTGTGCCGACTGTGGCAAAGAGCACATAATCAAAGATTGTCCTAAGAACCCAGTTAACGCTTCGAATGTGACACCGATCAACGTGATAGGTATTGTAAACAACGCAGATGGATCCAACCCTACATACGTGCCTATCCAAGCTATAACCAGAGCCCAAGCGCTCTTACAAAACCAACCGCTTAATCAAGAAAAAGTAGTCGGAACTAGTGAAGTTGCAGAATCTAGCAGTAAAAAGACAAAATCTTGGAAAGATTCTAGAGAAAGAATCAAGAGAAAGTGGAGTAAAAAGATAAGTGAGTTGGAAGGAAGTTTGAAGGAATCTAGAGCCAAAATCCAAGAATTGACTTCACAGGAATTGAATCAAGAAAACCCAGCTCAAAAATCAGGATCAGTTTTGGCGGAACCCATACCAGAAGATCTAGACATGATGTTTCGTGCATATCAGGCTAGAATAAAAGAGGGACCTCAAGTAACGGAAATGAGTAAAAACTACCCTCGAGGCGATCTAGAAATTGAGAGAACTAAACTTTGCATGAAGATGGTAGAACTAGCACAAGCTTTGTTCGAAGCCTCTAGATATCTCAATTGGAATAACATGGCAAAACCGGAACTACACTTTCAAGGACTAATGGAGAGACTAGAACACTTGATAGAAAGCAAAGAGAAAAAGGATCAGCATAGGAACCCTATTGTCTCAGAGACACAGGAAAGGAATGCACCATCCCTGTCTCAAGTACCCAATACAGAAAGTCAAGATAACCTATCTTCCATACATAGGTACTCACATGAATTTTTGAGAGAAATACAAGAAGAGAAATGGAGAAAAGAACAAGGAACTCATCCTCCTATTCAAGAAATAGACGACTTGCAGGAACAATTTCCCCAAGACATCCCCTCTATATACGATGAGGTAGAGGTGGAACAACTGAGTGAACCCACAGGATTTGAATCTAATTCTTTACAAGAATTACCTCAGTTCACAGGACCTTGGGAAGCAAAGTCTATTAGTATGAGAGCACCCACGATAATAGTGAGGAATGAAGAATCAGTGATCCCTAGGAACACGGAAGTGATCAAGAATACCAAAGTACAATGTAATCTCACTCTGGAGGAATTGTTAAAGGTAAAACCAGAATTGTGGAAGCACGTAGCAAATCAATTCCCTGAGCTTGCTACCACACCCTCTCAAATAGGATCACATAAGAAGGTACCAGATATACCCGTGGAAAAGATTGGAGACGTAAGCGAAGGAGAGGAAGGTAACACATATCTTCCAATAACCCATCAGGGCTACACCACGAAAGCCATCTTAGATTCAGGAGCCGGAGTAGCCATAGCTACCACCGCTTTGTGGAAACGTTGGGGTAAGCCAGCACTCAGACCCACCAAGATGAAACTACAAATGGCTGATGGAAACATAGAAAAACCATTAGGCTTACTAGAAGGCATATCTCTCACCACTTGTGGTGTAGAATTTGAGCATACCTTTGCCATTTGTGACTTTGCGAAAAATCGTGCTTATGAGATGATATTGGGACGACCATTCATGCGTCAGTTGCAAATTGTACAAGATTGGGGAACTAATTCTTTGTACTTGCAACATCTAGGAGTGACTACTAAAGTCAATCTTAAAGACTATTCACATCGAGATGTACCCCCAATACAATGGAACACCATCCATAGGACACCAGTAGAGACGGAATCCGTGCACTCATTAGAATCAGATCCTTCTTGGTTGCATGAGGATACCCATTTATGGATGTATAAAGTAGCCAAACAAGAGGAAGAACGATTAGAAGCAAGGACCTTAGGTGCAGAACAACATCCACGAACCCTTCAAGATCCAGCCTACGCACCTGTAGTATTCCCAGACGAAGAGTTTGAACCCCATGGTTGGGCAGAAATACTAGCAACCATGGACGTAGCCATCAATGAAGAACAATGGACACCCCACTGTGACGAGGATGGCTATGACATTTCAGTTTTCACGATAGAGCCAATCATGTGCGATGCAATTTTAGAAGAGTGTGAACCGAACACTGATGCATTTGAGGATGCAAGCGATTTTGATTTAGAATCAATTATCATGGACCCACCCTTTGCATCAGAGGAAGAATATTTTTTCGAGGTAGAGACTCACACTCAGAAACACGAGGAAATTACGAATGAGGTAAGGTTAGCCACTCAAGTGACTACCAAAAGTGAAGGCAAGAAAAGAAAGAAGAAAGACATCATGACAGAAAAAGAAGAATCTTTATTTGAAGTACCCAAGAATTTCAAGAAATACGAAATCGAAGATAGAAGAATCATGGTACGAATGCCTAATAGAAAGGTGAATGATGGACAAGTATATGATAACCGAGAGAAAACCAAGAAAGTAATAGTTGCCATAGAAGGAGAAGAAGAAAAATGCACATACATAGGGCATGATTTGACGACTGAAGAAGAAGAAAAGTTAGTTGCCCTACTGCGCAAATATAGAGATGTTTTTGCTTGGAGTTACAAAGATTTGAAAGGAGTAGATCCAGATATATGTTCTCATAGAATCCCTATGACTCCAGATGCAAAACCGACAAAACAGAAACCGTACACGTACAATGATAACTACGCTGCGAAGATTAAAGAGGAGATAGATCGATTGATAGAAGCAGGATTCATTTACGAAATTGAGCATACCGAATGGGTATCCCCCATTGTGGTTGTGCCCAAGAAGAATGGAAAATTGCGTGTGTGTATTAACCTTAAAAAAGTTAATGCCGCAACGATTAGAGACAGTTATCCTCTTCCTATCACAGAACATCTATTGGAAAGAGTTGCGGGCAAGGAAGTTTACAGCTTTCTTGATGGTTTTTCAGGCTATAATCAAGTAGCCATTGCTCCAGAAGACCAACACAAGACGGCTTTTGCCATTGAATGGGGCATATTTGCATTTCGTGTGATGCCATTTGGCTTAACAAATGCACCCGCCACTTTCCAGCGACTCATGTGTCATGTTTTTAAGGAATTCTTACGCAAGAGCTTGGAAGTTTATGTCGATGACTTATGTGCTCATTCAAATGTAAGACAGACACATATCCCAGAGTTAAGACAAATATTTGACAAATGTCGAGAATATCAGGTTTGTTTGAACCCAAAAAAATGCGTTTTTATGGTCAGACAAGGCAAAATTCTAGGACACATTGTGTCAAAAAATGGAATCTCTACGGACGAGGAAAAGGTGAAGGTAATTGCAGAATTACCTAGACCAACTAATGTGAAAGAGGTACAGGCATTTATGGGCCATTGCGGTTATTATAGGAGATTCATACACATGTATGCAATCATAGCCAAGCCTTTGTACTCTCTTTTAACCAATTTTGAATGGACAGATGAATGTGAAAATTCATTTAATGAACTTAAACGACGCTTGTGCTCAGCACCTATACTGACTACCCCAGATTGGAGTAAGCCATTCCATGTACATGTGGATGCATCCAATTACGCCATAGGATGTGTGTTAGCACAACCCACGAATGAAGGTAACATAGATCTCCCCATAGCTTACGCGAGCAGACAATTGAACGCAGCAGAAAGAAATTACACCACTACGGAACGAGAGGGATTAGGGATGATCTACGCAGTAAAGAAGTTTAGGCACTACTTGTTGGCCAACAAATTCAAGTTCTTTACAGATCATCAAGCCCTATTGTATTTAGTCAACAAACCATGTAACACAGGACGACTGATACGTTGGTTTCTATTACTCATGGAGTATGATTTTGAAGTGGTAGTCAGGAAAGGAAAGACACATCTTAGAGCTGACCACCTTTCAAGATTAACCTCAGGAGAAGCTCCTCAAGGAGTAGCGGATGAATTACCAGATGCATACTTGTTTAACCTTGAGATAGCACCAGAATGGGCTAAGCCTATAGTCCCTATTCTGACATACGGACCCAAGAATCCTAGGATTAAGATCAAAGAAGGAGAGATTACCAAGTCTCAGAGGTACCAAATCATGGCAGGAAGTATATATAAACAGGATAATCAAAAGATTCTTGCTTGTTGCGTAGATGAATCAGAACATGCGAATTGGTTGCAATTAGCACATGTAGGTGCACTAAAGCAACATTATTCAAAATATCGAACATTACAGACTCTGCATAGACTAGGAGTATATTGGCCTTCTATGGAAGCAGATGTCTACAAGTTGTGTAAAGAATGCCAGGTGTGTTGTGAAAGACCACCAGTAGAGCATGCTACATTATATCACGTGTCTCTCACACCAGACTGGAGTGAACCTTTAGTAGCATATTTGAGGACGAACACATTCCCTCAAGGTATGACCTTAGCTCGACAACGTAGTCTAGAGCAGGAAGCTCACGACTATTCACTTATTGGCGATAATCTATACAAAAGAGGACGAGATGGATATCTAAGACAATGTGTTCATGAGAGCGATTATCTGAGCATACTAGAGACTGCACACCAAGGTGTTGCAGGAGGTCATTTTGGACCCGATAGGATAGTCAAAGCCATTCTCTTTGCAGGATTATGGTGGCCCACTCTTCACATGGATGCACATACCTATGTAAAGAGATGTGATGTGTGCCAAAGAACTCAGTTTCCTACTCACAGAGATGAAATGCCATTGAAACCCATGATGGGCGGACGTGCATTTTCAAAGTGGGGTATAGACTTTGTAGGACCCATCAACCCCCCTGCAAAAGGTACACATGCGGAATACATTATTGTTGCCACAGATTATTTAACCAAATGGGTAGAGGCAAAAGCTACAAAAAAGAATGATGCTCACACGACTGCAAAATTCTTATTTGAAAATGTCTTTACAAGATATGGATTGCCTATAGAGTTAGTGAGCGATCGAGGCACTCACTTTCTAAACCAAGTCATTGAATATTTGTTACAGGATTTTATGGTGATTCACAAGAAATCTGCACCATATCATCCTCAGGCCAATGGTCAGGCTGAAAGCACTAACAAGATACTTTGTACCGTACTGACGAAACTTGTGAACAACAAACGTTCAGATTGGGACAAACAGTTACACCATGCTGTTTGGGCATATCGAGTGGCCTACAAAACCGTACTCAATGCAACTCCCTTTCAGATGGTTTTTGGTCAGAATGCAGTGCTTCCTTTGGACTTCTTGATACCGACCCTTAAGGTTGCACAAGAACATCAGTGGACCGGCCATGAATTATCAGCGAGAATAATGGACTTGGAACGATTAGGAGAAACCAGGCTGAAAGCAGCAGCAGGAATATATGCAGCGAAGAAGCGACAGAAAGCATATTTTGATGCACATGTGAAAGATAAAGGGTTAAAAGAAGGAGATTTAGTTCTAGTGTATACGCTGAAACAGCACGCACGGAAGTTAGAAAAGCGAGGTTATGGACCTATGATCATTAACAGACTTTCGACAAGTGGAGCAGTACAGTTAGCCACCTTAGAAGGAGATATAATGCCTAATTACATTAGTGGCTGTAGAGTCAGGTTATATCAAGAACCTCTTACTGAGGATATGCTTAGACGACTCACATTGGCAAAGAAGCGTAAGGAGGAAGAAAACAGAATACGAGCTGAAGCTCAGGCAGAAGCCATAGAACGCATTAAGCGCATGAAGCTAAGAAGACAAGGAGTAGGGAGAGAACATCATAACCATCTGGAAACATCACCCAGATATCCCATGGCCATGTGTCAAGCAAAGTCAACCACTCATCCTAGCATAGTGGACAGGAGACCATTCATTACAGTTAGGCTAGAGCACGGCAACCCTTGCCAAGAACTCAGGGCTTTAGTTGACTCAGGTGCTGCGACTAGTGCGATTAGATGGTCCCACTATAAGGATTCAGGAATAGAAATGCGGCCAATTGAGGCATACCTCATAGGGCTAGGAGGCATGGAAACCCCTTGCATGGGTGAGGTGGACCTTCCTATCCTCATTAAGAATATGACCATGACGGCGAAGCTACTAGTGTGCCATGATGACGACCTGATAGAACCCCTAATCCTTGGCCAAGATTGGCTATACGATCACTCAGTGGACCTAAATCTTAGACAAGGCTCCTTACAGATTGGAACCTTAGAGCAGAAGCGAGTGATACCGCTTGACTTCCCTAATGGCATTCCGATTGAGGTTTGTAACCCTAGACCCCATGAAACGCATGCGACGGAAGACCGGAAGATCTTGGGTCAGACCAGTCACGTTACGTCTACACCAACCCACTCGGGCTTGGCTATGGACAGTTGTCAATCAGAAGGACGATAGGAGATCTTCCCTGGGACTTCCTGCAAACTAGAAGGGGTAGCTACCCAACCGCTAGGGCAGATGGACACAATTAGCGGTCAGGTGGGTTGCATCAGCGGCCAAATGAGCACGACACCCTACGGTGCTCATCCTTCCAAACTTGTTGCGGACTGGCCTAGATTAAAGTTAAAGAACGAATCACTTCCTAATGGGCAGGTCACGCAAGTGTTGGAACTCCCTTCTTTTCCAAAGCAGAGCGTCCATCCGACCTCTCAACCTCAACCACAACAGAGTCAACCACGACGAAGGAACCCAGACCGACGGCAGTATCAGAAGACACCACAAGGAAAGCAGTCTAGGCCACCCAAAGGAAGCGGCACCAGACAAATATGGGTGCCAAAAGGACAAAAAGCGTCGAAGAACTCCAACCAAGCAGAGATCGACAAGAAAAAATCAGGGCAGAAACAGAATCAGTATCCACCATCCTCTCGACCTTCTTCTACAGGTCCGAGCATTCGAAAAATTTGGATCGCCAAGAAATATCTTACCCATAGATCCACACCCACGCAGATTTGGGTACCCAAACCATGTATCATAGCTCAACACTTAAACCATGTAATATGTACCCCTCACAAATCTTTCTATCCCTCAATACCACCACACCCGATACTACCTTTTGCCCCTCAGCAGAAACCCACCGCCCACTCAAGGACTCTTAGGAAATGGATACCAAAGCGTGTCCAACCGTCTTCCCCTAACCCATTGTCTAACTACTCCCCGACTAACATACAACCTTGTAATAAATCACTAACCTTTAAACCTTGTATAAATTCACCCACCATCATAACACATCACTCATAATCTCATCTCATCAAGAAATGTATGCATGATCTGAAACGTGTAGGTGTCTAGAGACCTGCACTAGTGCTGCAAGAAGCATTGCATCCATTACATCACAGCACTTGGCTACACGGATTACGCATCAGTTATGGAAAGGGATTGCGGTCTCACTTTAATGGGATCATAATTAATTTCCATGCTAATGTGTTAATCTTTTGTAGCAGATCTTTCTCAATAGCGCATCAGTCATCATGCAAACCGACGAAGGACCATCAGAAGCAGGCCCCAGCGTAGCTGCAGTGCCCCTCAACGTTTTACGAGCAGAATCCCACCCGACTGCTCCACCACCAGAATTCCAAGGATTTCCAGGGCCCATGCCGATCGATAACCCACCTATGGGCTACACAGAAAAGATACACCGTAACTCTCACTGGTTTCAGGGACTTGCAGGACCCTTAGCGGACGCGGATTTTATATTTGAATCTAATTTGACGTTTGATGACCGCACTTGGGGAAAATACCAATTCTTCTCCAGAGAGTTCGAAGGCCTACAGAACACCCAGGACTTAACTCATGTTTGGGCCAGAGCCGGCTTCACGGAGTATTTCAGTGATCCTCTGCCCAAACCTGACTTTTATAGGTGTTATTATTTAATCACTACTTTGCTGGCCTCAGAGAATAAGGATATCCCAGGAACTTTTATTTTGCCCTCTTTAGTGGATGATCCACCTTACAAAAGGTTTTATCTTTCGAAGGATTTAATCAGAGCTGCCATCAAGATTCATGGAACCCATACGCCCACAGATCGAGAAAGATTAGTTCCAGACCCTATGAAACGTGGGGATGTCACTAAGTGGGAGGAGATCTCAGCAATTACACCGGAGCTGTCAAAGCCGCTAAGGATATGCATGCAACATTTTGCATTCCCCGCTTAGGACAGATTCACCATGCCACATAAGAGAATATGGTTTGGATTGTACTTAGCCTGTACTGGACCTCAGACTGTCGATCTGGCGAGCTGGATCATTGATCAAATGTATTTGGCACAACACAGATGGGAACGAAAGAAAGTGCTTAATGGATGTTGTGCGCTGACAAGAATTGTTTACATGTGCTTGGCTTATGACTTGCCAATTGAACGTGCATTAACAGGAGAAGAGCTGAAGGCATTCAAAGGAACGACCAAGAAAGCTAGGAAGCCCAGCAGAGCACGTGCAGGTAAGCGCATGCGAGGCACTATTCCTTGCCTTCAAGTGCCAGAGTCACCATCACCACAACCCTCTCCAGAGCAGTCACCGACAGAGGCCACTCCCACAGTACAACCTATTCGCATAAGGTTATCTAGACCAGTGGTAACGGAGGGCACTACTAGTAACGTTGCACCTCAGGCAGCTACAACCATAGAACCCACCACCACGACAGCAGAAGCTCCCACCACTATTGGTGCGGAAGCCTTTTCTTTCCCAATACCACACATGGAAGCAGAACCAATAAACACAACGTTCGATTTTGAAATGCCTGACGCATTCTCCAATGAATTTCAGTACTCCGAGGCACAAATGTTCTCTCAAGAATATGAACGCCCCAGTTACCCTACCACACCGCGGGATCAGCCACAGGGACAAGTGGTGCCGAGCTCTGATGACGAAAGAACAGCCACCGATGACGACGAAGGTGATGACGAAGCCAGCCAGGGCACGCATGATTCCCAAGAACAAGGACAGACAGATGGCCAAGGCCAACAAACCGATACACACGGTGACACCAGCACGCATGAAGAGGAGACTTTCGAAGCAGCAGCTTACACGCTGGCAATCAAGAAATTATATCGTACGATGGAGAAAGTCTGGGCACGGAAGAAATTGACTGAAGAAGAGAGCCAAACCATCATCGAACAAGAACTCATCCATCGGCCCGGTCGAAGCACTGAGATATTTACAAAGGAAGCCACTTCCCCAATATGACCCTCGCAGAGTTCGCCTGTTATCGAAGCCCGGTGAATATATTCGAGTTCCGGTAGGTGCTCAATCATCCCACCAGGCGCAAGATGCACGCCTACGCCCGGAAAGATCCTTCACCGAAGAAGCTATCCTAGTCGACTCCCCACCACGTACTACCGTTGTACATACTACCACTATCCTTGAAATAACATCCACACCATCTACTCCTCTCTCACCTCATGTTTCACCAACCCATCCTGTATCCCCCGCACACCCACCTGCTCCTCCCACATCCACACCAGTCCACGGCAACATAGCCACAACCTTTGCCCTGCCCATTCATGCCACCATGCCCGCACCCACCCCACCTCGTCTACATGTTAACCCCTTCATCCCTTCATCCTTCCCATCTTTTCCCCCACCTTTAAGACACCCTTTCACCTTTCTAACCCCACTAACCTTCTCACCAGTTTCACCTCCCCAACCCACTGTGACCCCTATTTCCCCTTTTCACCAAGCTGCTCCGACCATTCCCCCTGTAAATTACTCTACATTTGTAAATCCCGTCTTCACACCTACACAGCCACCCACATACACACCGCTTTTCACAGTCACCGCACTTGACACGTCCAATGACATGGACATCTCACCACCCACCGCACCAGCACCCACTCCACTCACAGCACCATCATATTTAGGTACGTCACAATTTTCCACGATCACCACTGCATCCTCCTTCCCAACCCCATTCCCCATTCCCGCTGCATCTACTTCCACTGCATCCTCACTTAGCACTCCATTACTATTATCGCCAACCATAGACACTGCACTTCAACAAATGTTCACATGCATGTCACAAGTACGAGATGAGTTCGCATCTCTTGGCAACAATTATCAACAGCTGCAGAGGACGACAAATGAATTATAGTCGCAGCTTAATTCATTATCAATCGAGAATGCCTCTTTGAACACGCGATACCAAGAACTAAGAGAGGCATATCATAAGCTAGAGCTAGAAAGTGAAGAGAAAACAAAAGAAGCCACTGCTGATCTGGACAACCTGCTTCGAGCCCAAACAATTAGGAACGCGACGCTGACCAGGAATATGGGCTTACTCAGGAGACACCTAGCCGCAGCAAAAGAGGAGAACCAGAGACTCCAAGAGCAGAATAGAGAGAATTTGGAAGCGGCCTTGGACCATCCAGAACAACCCTTAAGTCCTAGCAGATTCAAGGCAATCCCATCCGAATCGATGCAGATGTTGCTAGAGGATCACGTGAGATTGCTAGAGGACTATGATCGAATGAACGAAGAGCATCAGAAGTTAAAAGAAGATCACAAGTTACTACAGCTCAGAGAACTGGCACCACAACAAGTACAAGTAGCAGCAGAAGTACCAGAACGTGTGGACCCCTCTCCTGACCTCATAGAGGAACTCAAAGCATTACGGGCCCAGGTAGCCACTCTCCAATCACGCATAGATGTATACGAAGCACCACCACGGCCAGACTCCCCACCGGAGATCCCAGCGGACGACGAGAACATAACCATTCCGGTGGAGGAAACGTTTGAAGAAGCATACGAGCCAATACCCATCCCAGGCGGACAAGTCACGGCCGAAGGCCAGATGACCTATGAACTTCCTACACCCGCGTGGATGAAAACGATTGAGGAACTTGGAACGACACATTCAGCCAGAGTAGAGGCACAGTTACATGCCATGGCCATGATTGAAGAGAGAATCTTACAATCCCCCTTCTTTGCTCATTTGGCCCCCCGACGCTATATATCTGGGCATGAGCTGCAGTATAAACCGTACTTCATGTTAATGGCTGAATATCAGCTAGCTATAGAGAAAGAAACCGGCATGAAACCCATGCATGCTACACAATTCGAGCCGGCGGACTTGCCACCAAATGCGCAAAGAGGAGAGATCCATCAACCTGATTGGCGCAAAGATCTACTCCAGAAGTACCCAGAGATGATGAGCACATGGGTGAAAGCGCCTTTACATTTAAAGTATAATCCTTGCTAGGGACCAATACCACGACGCCGCTCCTGGACTGCATTCGCTATCAAAGTACAAAACAATAGGCAGTGTCAGGATTGGTTGAATTACCCCTACTTCAAGCCGCCCACTGAGTTACCCACTGTTGGCTATATGATGGCGACAATCCGTCACTGGCTCCCTCGCCTGAAGCATATGGATGACATCGCAGCGCATATGACTGTCAAAATTTTTGACATGATGCAAATGATATTTAAAGTCTTCCGACGCGTCAAGGCACCGCATGTAAACACCCCGGGATTTGAGCATGGTAACTTTGACCTAGTATATGACATGAGCACAACGCCATCGCTCCGGGTGTGTTATGCCTGGCACTGTAGAATAAAATACCTACCGGCGTGCTACAAGCAAACATTTGAAGAGATGTTCACCACCGGATTTTGGGAATACCATTCCGAGGTATTCATCAGCAGGCCCACACATTTATTGCAACTTTTTGCCTGCGAGCGAATGGTTTATTCCGCGCACTATCAACTCCCGCCACCCGACGAACCGCAACCGATCGACTGGGAGAAACTCGAGGCTGATCTAGCCCGAGGCATTCGAGTATCTGAGCACACCCTCGCTCACGACCTCCTACAAAACTACATCCGGCAGACCGCACAACAAGGTTCTGTCGAGGACGACAGAAGCGAGAGGGAGGGGGGTGTTGGAAGCAGTCAGAGGCACAGACGACGTGGAAGCATGTAAAGACGGAGCAGGGAGCCAGTCGGATCATTTTTTCAAGCAACTATGTTTTTATTACCTCTTCAAACATCCAACAGTGATTTTCATCACTCTTGTAACATATGTAATATAGACAAAATCCCATTTTGTAATCCATAGCTCCATTTTGTGCAAGCCGAGGAGTCCTCGAGCTTGAGGAGCTTAGGTAGAATACGCGTACCAATTTTCGTTATTTTTAGACGTCGTTTACCCTTCCAAATAGCCTCTAGGACCTATTTTTTAACTAGGCCGGTCACTAGATGTGAAACCGGTCAAAACTAGTCTAGAAACTATAAAAAGAGCTAGAGAGCTCATTTTTGAGGGGTTCATGTTGGCTAGTGTGAGCTTAGAGCTAGTTTGAGCTTGTAATAGTGTTCTTGAGTAATAAAGCTAATTTCCCACCTTCCATTGTGTCTTGCTTGTCTCTTCATTGTGTGTGTGTATGTGTGTGTGCATCTTTGTGCTTCTCACCTTCACTTTCACATCATCTCACATTCACGATCTTCATATCACTCCTACCTCTTCCGCGGATTGACATTAAGGAGGTGAAGCTTCTTAACGTGGTTCTCACCATTGTGCTAGAGCAACAGAGTCAGAAATGTCATTTAACTGGGAGAGACTCTTGGATCTTGAAGACATGCATAGTTCCGTACCTAGGGAGGGTTTAATGTCTATGGTGGAAGGGGAATATCGGATGTCTCTTCAATACATATCCACTAACTTGCAAGGAATACCCATCTACCTCGATGGCCTACAGAGGTCGGTAGCAAGAATGATAAACACTATAGAATCTGAAATAGTTCCAAGATCAGTTGTCAAGTGTGAAGGAGGAGTTTACATGGACAAGATGGGCCAGATATATGTAGTAACCGAAAACCCTGATCAGATCAATGAAAGAGGAGAGTTAGAGGGACAAGGAACTTCCGAGAGAACCAACAGTGGAGATACGGTGACTACCCCTAGGGGAAAGTCAGTAATGACTCAAGTTTTCCAAGCGGTCAAGATACCCCAAGATGACTATCTGCTAGATGTATACTTGGTGCATGGATCAGACCTACTCCTACAAACGGATTCATTGACACAAGAAGAAGGCATCAGCCCAACAATTATATACGAGTTAAGGGATCCGGAAAATCCATCTAGAGTTACATACCTAGATCAAAATCAAAGGAGATATTGGCCTATAGATGAAGTGGAGAGGTCTAGATTAAAGTACATGGATCTGCCTATATTCCCTCCTCGAGATCAGGCAACTACCTCACTAAACCCATTCCAGACCCAACAAAGAATGGAAAATGCGATGTCAGGACAAATGAGCCAATGTAGTATACCCAATAGACCACAGGAACAATTCACCATGCTAGGAATTAACTCCCACAACCAAACTAGGCAGGGAATGGGAAATATGAATAGATCTACCTTTAAGACAGAACCGCCCCAAGGTGTTCCCATCATAATTCAATCCCCCGAGCCTGACAGAAGACTGAGACCAATCCAACTCGCCAAATATATGAGAAATCATTACGATGGCACAGGAAAACCCTATGACCACATTGCAGAATTCAAGCAGGTGTTACGAGCGGAGCAAGTGGATGAATTTTTCATGCAGTATGAATCCTTTGGGCTAACCCTCACGGGAATAGCCTTAACTTGGTTTCAATCCTTGGATCCAAGTTGCTTTGGCCATATCAAACAATTCTTCCAAGAATTTATTTGGGAATTCACTAAGCAAGGGATCAAGCGCAATTCATCATCCTTACTACATAGTTTCAAACAAGCTCTGAATGAGACAGTAAAAAATGCAGCACGAAGATTTAATCAATACGTAACTCGATGCCCTGTGACATAGAGACCTTCTCAACAGAAAATGATATCCCTATTTTTAGAAGGTCTAACCAATGGAACATTGAGAATCTTAGTATACGTAAAACAATTGCAAACTCTGAGTGAGTGTCTTCAAGAGTGCATAGATTTGGAAGACAACTTAGCTGAGGATCCTACCAAAACAGAGAATACAAGAAGCAATGAGATACAAGAAGCAAAACAGAGGATACAAGAAGCAAAACAGAGGATACAAGAAGCAATCACACAACAGTTATGTGGAGGAAGTGGCAGCGTTAGTGGCCAAGAAATTGGGAGTACAAGGACAAAGGAACTACCAGAACTCCTCCTTGAGAGTGCCAATGTTAGGAAGTTGCACACTTTATGGTGGAGATCATCCATCTCATGTCTGCACCAGAGAAGGATTAGGGTTATCACAACCTTACCCTTACGATAGACGACCAACTCAGGAGCCTAACATGTACTCTTATAGTGAGCAGAAGTACCCCAACTACAACACTGAGAACTATCCAATGAATAGACAGCCACTACCATTTGTACCATCCCAATGTAGATCATATGGGTAGCCTCCTAGAGAGCAAGGCAGAGAAGTTCCTAGGTATAACCCATGCCCAGGACCATGAGGAGCAACTAGACCGTATGAACATGGAGGATATAGCCAACCTCAACCTATACCAGGACAACAACCACCCCACCCACTAGCTCCAATACAAGGGCAGAACATCACAATACAGGTCATTTGTCTTGAGTGTGGCAAAGAACAACTCTTGAGAGATTGTCCCGGACACCCCTCTAGTGCACCAAAGGTTACACCCATTAATGTAGTAGGCTTAGTAGGGGATTCAAGTTCTAATAGCGATAATGTGGCCCCTATACATGCAGTTACCAGGGCACAAGCCTTACAACAGCCTAAACTAGCTGAGCAATCAGAGCCAAGTGAGTCAGGAGAGCTCAGGTGTTGGGGTTGCTATTGCAACCACCTCCTTGTGGAAGCAATGGGGTAAACCTGCATTCAGACCAACTAGAATGAAGCTTCAGATGGCTGATGGCCATGTTGAAAGACCTCTGGGACTGCTAGAAGGGATAACTCTAACCATGTGTGGTGTAGAGTTTGGGCACACCTTTGCTATATGTGACTTTGGTAAAACCAATACCTACGAAATGATCCTAGGAAGACCCTTCCTACTACAACTGCAAGGTGTACAAGATTGGGGAACCAACTCCTTGTACTTGCAACACTTAGGGGTCACAACCAAGGTCAACTTGAAGGATTACACCTTCAGAGATGTACCACCCCTACAATGGAATCCTATCCACAAGGAGCAAGAATATTGAATCTCTGTGCATTCTAAAAGTTCATCTGATACCTCCTGGATGCATGAAGATACTCATTTGTGGATGTGCAAGGTTGCGAAGGAAGAGGAAAAACACTTAAAAGCAAGAGAAAAAGGAACTTCTCAAGGAGATAGACCAGTTAGAGACCCAGCCTATACATCGATGATATTTCCGGACGAGGAATTTGAGCCTCATGGTTGGGCAGAAATCTTGGCCACCATGGACATTGCTGTCAATGAAGAACAATGGACACCTCATTGTGATCAGGAGGGTTATGATATTTCAGTGTTCATGTGTCAACCCTTGCTAGAAGAATGTGACCCTCATGACTTAGTAGAAGAAGAAGAGAATGATGATGATCTAGGGTCCATTGTGATGGATAGTTAGTTTATTTCAGAGGAGCACTATCTAGAAGATGTAGTACTATTTAACCAACAAGAAGAAGAACCTCTCACAAGCATCAAAGTTGTAAACTCAAAGGATGGAAGTGAAGGTGATCAAAAGAAAAAGAAAAGAAAAGTAGTGAAATAAGAAGAGGAGGAACCATTGTTCGAAGTACCAGAGAATTTCAAGAAATACAAAGTTGAGGACCATAAAATTTTGGTACGAATGCCTAAGAGAGAGGCAACCACAGAGAAGCATATGATAACAAAGAAAAGGCCAAAAAAATTGTAGTCACCATTGAAGAGGACCAAGAGAAATGTACATACATAGGAGATGACCTAAGTAAAGAAGAGGAAGAAGAGTTGGTAGCTTTGTTAAGGGAATATAGGGATGTGTTTTCATGGCACTATAGAGACTTGAAGGGAGTAGATCCAAAAATTTGCTCTCATACTATCCCCATAACTGCTGATGCGAAACCCACCAAACAAAAGCCCTACACATATAATGACACTTATGCAGCTAAAATAAAAGAGGAAATCGACAGGCTGATTGAAGCTGGATTTATCTATGAGGTTGAGCATACTGAATGGGTGTCCCCCATTGTAGTGGTGCCCAAGAAGAACGAAAAGTCACGTGTGTGTATTAACCCTAAAAAAGTTAATGCCGCTATGGTTAGAGATAGCTATCCACTTCCAATCACCGACCATTTATTGGAGCGTGTTGGAGGCAAGGAAGTTTATAGCTTCCTTGATGGGTTTTCAGGCCACAACCAAGTAGCCATTGCCCCAGAAGATCAACACAAAACAACCTTTGCCACAGAGTGGGGAGTCTTTGCATTTCGTGTGATGCCATTTGGGCTCACCAATGCACCTACAACATGCCAAAGGCTCATGTGTCATGTATTCAAAGAGTTCTTGTGAAAGAGCTTAGAAGTATATGTGGACGGATTTATGTGCTCATTCCCAAGAAAGGAGATGTCACATTCCTGAGCTCAGACAGATCTTCAACAAGTGTAGAGACTACAGAGTGTGTCTGAACCCAGAGAAGTGTGTATTCATGGTACGTCAAGGTAAAATCTTAGGTCATATTGTTTCTAATAATGGAATATCAACAGACGAGGACAAAGTAAAAGCCATAGCAGAGCTGCGGAGGCCAAGGAATGTTAAAGAGGTACAAGCCTTTATGGGCCATTGTGGATATTATCGTAGGTTTATTCACATGTATGCAATTATAGCCAAGCCTCTTTATGCCTTGTTGACAAATTTTGAGTGGAACGACGAATGCGAGAAGTCCTTCAATCAGCTGAAAAGATGCTTGTGCACAGCACCAATACTGACCACTCCTGATTGGAATAAACCATTCCATGTCCACGTGGATGATGGAGAGTGTTAATCTCCAAAAGAACAAGCTGCTCTTGAAATTAGAGCACCTCTATATCAAGAGTAACTCAAGACCTTTCCCAATTTGGAGGATTAATGATCAATTATAAAGATTTTGGATAAACTGTGAAGAAGATGATTCTACAGAAAGTCTACTGTACATATCTCTCTCATTGACTTATCAAATGTGTAACGTTTTTAATAAAACTTTGCACAAGGTGTCGCCTATAATTTTCACACCTCCTCCAAGTTAAATCACTTCAAAAGATTCAGTAGATCTTGAGAAATGAACTTAACAAGTCACCTATCTCTAAAACTGTTCTTCTGAGAAGTCGATTCAGACACCTATAACTTCTAACACTTGGTTCTCTCAATCTAGAACCCATTTATGCAAATACTTTTAGCCACAGGTAGCTTACCTTCCAACTTAAAGATTGAGTGCTTTCTTGCTCAAAACTTTACACTGTGGAAGGAGAACTGACCAAAACATAAGCATCAAATTTTGCGCCTATTTCAGGAAACAGTGAACACTTCTTCACATATGAATGTTCCTACTCGTAATTCTCACAGCCTGTTTACAATTAGGCTCTCAAAATTTAACCATAGACCCATTAACTATGGACTTAGATATCTACAAAAGTATTCTTGAAATGATCAAGCACAGAAGGAGAATACACAGAAACATCGGGCGCAATTTCTCTTCATTACTAGAAAAACTTTACATCTGGATGTGATAGCAAATCTTCACACTTCTCAAGTGTCTAAACATCTAATTCTCCTCAAATATTGTTCTTACACATTCTCTCATATTTGCCCCGACATTTTCTTTGTATATGTAGGCAAATATTTACAAGCTCATGACCATACAAAAGTATAAGATGAACTGACTCTAAAATAATGTACATATGTGTACACATCTTCATCTTCTGGATATGCACTTCCTTCATACTTCATAAATTGATCTTTTCTTCAGTCCTTGACTTCAATTCTTCATAAAAAAAACATCAATTGTTGATTGCCCTGCACCAACAGCTCCCCCTCAATCATCAATTGAGGTTTTCTTCTATCTTCTTTATACCTGCCATGTCTTTGAATCTCTGTAGCTTTGGTCCATCCAAGCTTTTGGTTAGCATATCAACTATCTGATCTTTTGTTGAAGTATGTATTACTTCAATCTCTTTATCAATCACCTTCTCTCTTAGAAAATGATACTGAATCTCAATGTGTTTAGTCCTGGCATGAAAAACAGGGTTAGCAGCTAAATACAATGAACTCATGTTATCTCCATGAATAGTGGGTGTACTCTGAATGATATCAAAACTCTTCATAAGAGTCTTAAGCCATATCACTTCCTTTGCAACATCAACCATATCTTTGTACTTTGCTTCTGTAGATGACAAAGCAACTGTATGTTGCTTCTTTGAACACCAAGAAATTAACTTATCTCCCACATAACACAAGTATCCATATGTTGATCTCCTATCATCAGGATTACCTGCCCCATCTGTATCACTATATATCTTGATGTTTGTATCTGATGTAAAACCATAATACAAACCTTCCTTGAGTGTACCCCTAATGTATCTCAACACTCTTTGTCCTGCAACCCAATGTTCTTTCCTAGGACAATGCATGAATTGAGACAATACTCCAACTGCATATGATAAGTCAGGCCTAGTTAATGTTTTTGTGATTCACCTCCATTGGAGTAGGTGCTACCCTACAATCATCCATTTTAAACTTGATCAGCAAGTTTCTCAAATACCTTTCTTCTCATACACTCCATGTCGAGTGTATGAGATATCCATGCCCAAGAAATATGACAAGTCTCCCAAGTCACTGATCTTGAACTCTTTCTCCATTTGCTTCTTTAGGCTTTGAATGCCTTTCTCATCTGTACCTGTAAGAATTATATCATCAACATATATGCACATGTAAATGAACCCATCATCACTTGCTTTAACAAGCAAACTACTATCTGCTTTAGATACTTGGAAACCAAGTTCTTTCAAGAACTTCACAAGTCTATAATTCCATGCCCTTGGAGCCTGCTTCAAACCATACAAAGCTCGCTTGAGCTTGCACACATGATCTGGATACCTTCCATCTCTAAATCCTTGTGGTTGCTCCATGAAAACATCATCTGAAATATAACCATTTAAGAAAGCATTCTTCACATCTAGTTGACATAACTTCCAACCTTTACATGCAGCAATAGCTATGAGTGTCCTGATGGTTGTCATCTTTGCCACAGGACTATAGGTCTCATCATAATCTATACCATATATCTGAGCAAAACCCTTCACAACAAGTCTAGCTTTATACCTAGACACACTTCCATCTGCAAACCTCTTTGTCTTGTAGACCCATTTACATCCAACGATCTTCTGACTATTTGGTTTGGGAACCAAATCCCAAGTCTCATTCTCCATCAATGCATCATACTCTACCTGCATAGCTTTCTCCCAATTTTCTTTACCTTTTGCCTCTTCATATGTAGAAAGGTCTTCATCTGCCTTTAACATATAAGCATAATCGTTGGTAGCCAAAAAGAAGTGTCATAGCTATACCTTGTAGGTTGCCATTTGTGTTTGATGACCTTCTGAGTTCTCCACTCCTTGAGGTTTCTAGTTCATCACACTCTGGATCAAACCTTGGCACTTCTTCAACTTCAACCTGTACTTCATTGTTCTCCTCTTCATCAAATATCTGAACCTTTGATTTACCTTTCTTTTGAGTCACAACTTGTTCATCACCTGCATAAATATTGATTGTATCTGCATACCAAGTATCTTGCTCATCAAATTTAACATCTTTAGACACAATGAATTGCTTTGTGGATGGACTCCACAACCTATATCCCATCTGCTTATCATCATATCCAATGAACACATATTTTCCAGCTTTAGGCTCCAATTTATGCCTCAATTGTGATGGCACATATGCATATGCAAACATCCAAATACTTTGCAATGATCTAAAGTAGGTCTCTTACCCCACCATGCCTCATATGGTGTCATACCCTGCAAAGCTTTACATGGTAATCTATTGACCAAATAAGTAGCTGTATTCACAGCCTCAGCCCACAAATAATTTGGGCAATTTTTCTCCTTCATCATGGATCTTGCAAACTCAACAAGAGTTCTATTCCTTCTTTCTGCTATACCATTTTGTTGAGGAGAGTACCTGCAAGTAATTTCCCTTTTTATACCTGCATTCCACAAGTAATCACTGAACTCATTAGAGAAATACTCTCCCCCTCCATCTGACCTTAGTCTCTTCAACTTATGACCTGTAATTCTCTCTGCATACACATGATAATGTTTGAATGTATTGAATACCTCTGATTTATCTTTGATCACATAGATAGTGATCCATCTGGTAGCATCATCAACATAAATCACATAGTACCTTGAACCATTGATACTGAAATCCTTTGATGGTCCCCACACATCTGTGTGTACCAACTCAAGCTTCTCTGAATACATAAAATCATGCTTGGAATAAGATTGCTTATGAGCCTTACCTAATTGACATGCTTCACATCTGTATGTCATATGTTGACCTACAACATTAGGCAACCCAAGCACTGAACCATTGTTAACCATATCTTTGATACCTCTTTCATTAAAATGTCCAAGCCTCTTGTGCCAAAGATCTAACTCAGAGATCTTATGTCCTCCATAAGTGAACAAGGCATGACCAACATTGCCTTGGATCTTCAATGTGAACAATCTTCCTTCTTTCTTCCTTGAAACAATTTGTTTATACCCATTGCTAGGGTCTTCCACAAACACTCCTTCATTAGTGAACCTAACTTCATAACCTTTTTCAACAATTTGTCCTACACTTATTAGATTTTTAGGAATTGTAGGAACATACAAAACCTTACTCAAGAGAGTACTACCATCCTTGGCCTTCACTGATCCAATTGACTTCACATTGTGCTTTGTATTGTCACCTGTTTGAACTACATGATTAGTTATCTTATTCTCCAAATCAGTCATCAAAGCTATGTCACCACTCAGGTGATTGCTACACCTTGAGTCAATGTAGAACACTCTTTGGTGAAGCCTTTCACAAGTTACATTCATTATCAATGTCGAATCCTCCTTCTGATCTGAAGCATAATTGTAGTAGGTATTGTTGTATTGTTGAATTTGGAATCCTCTACCTGCATTTCTTCCAAAATAACCTCTACCTCTGAAATTACCTCTTTGATTTCTGCCACCTCTTCCTCTTGAATTAAAATTCTGATTATATCCACCATTATTCTGAGTATTATGCCAACAATCATTAGCTAAGTGATTTGTCTTACCACAAATCCAGCAAGCTTTGACTCCATCTTTATTACTCCTGCCTCTTCCTCTACCTTTGCCACCTCCTCTTCCTCTTAGGAAGTTAGCTTGGCTAGTTGTACCTTCATCTTCATTTGCGTGTTGCTTCCCTTTGCTATTCTTCTTCTTATCCTTTGAATACATTGCATGACCTGTACTTTTACCACTTTCTCCTTTGACATCCTGCTCAAAAGTTAGCATATGTCCTAGCAACTGATTTAAATTAGGAGTGAAATGATCAAGTGATAATTCAGTAGACAAAATGAATGCCTTCCATTTGTCATCACCTATCAAACCTGTGAGGATTTGCCTTACCAATTTATCCTCCTCAATATCTTCATCAACTACTCCTAATGCATCTGCAATGTCCTTCATTCTTGTTACATAATCTGAGATGGATTGAGAGGCCTTCTTCTTGAAGCACCATGGAACAACCACTACAACAAGGGTTTGTCAAGGACAACAGACTCTAGAGGGGGGGGGGGGATTGTTGCCAGTCAAGGTCATGCACAAGCATGGAAGCGCATCAATGAAGTGGACACACACAAAGAAGGAGCATGTAGGGAGATCCAAGAAGCACATGTCAAATTTTTATAAGGAATCCCTATAAAAATAGTGATTTTTATCACTAAAAACCATTGTGAATACCATTTTCCATTTTTATAACTCCATTTTGTTCAAGCCAAGGAGTCCTTGAGCTTGAGGAGTATTTGAACTATCATCATATAAATTTTCATAATTTTTAGACTCCATTTGAGCCCCCAAATAAGCCTTGGAACCTAATTTTTAACTAGGCTGGACACTAGGTCTGGACAGGGCCAAAACTACTCAAAAAACTATAAAGAGGGCTAGAGAGCTCATTTTTGGGGGTTAGCTTGTTGTAGATTTGAGCTTTGTAAGAGATTTCTTTTGTAATCGAAGCTTTCCATTGTTCCACTCTTTGCTCTTACCTTGTGCGTGTGTGTGTGTATGTGGGTGCATGCTTGTGTGCTTTCACTCACGCACTTGTGCCATCACTTGCTCACGGTCTTCATACCGGTCCTCATGTCTCCATGGATTGACATTTATGAGGTGTATCTCCTCACGTTGGTACTTGCCATTGTGCTAGAGTGACATAAGGTTTTGTATGTTCCTACAATTCTAAAGAATTTGATTAGTGTAGGACAAATTGTGGAAAAAGGATATGAGATGAGGTTCACTAATGATGGAGTTTATGTTGAAGACCCTAGCCAAGGGTATAAGCAAATTGTTACAGGAAAGAAAGATGGAAGACTCTTCACATTCAGGGTACAAGGCAATGTTGGACATGCCATGTTTACATCAAAATGTGTCTGAGTTGGATGTTTGGCATAAGAGGCTTGGACACTTCAATGAAAGAGGTATCAAAGAGATGATTAATAATGGTTCAGTACTTGGATTACCTAATGTTGCAGGTCAACACATGACATATAGATGTGAAGCATGTCAATTAGGTAAGGCTCATAAGCAATCATATAACAAGCATGGTTTCATGTATTCAGAAAGACTTGAATTGGTACATATAGATGTGTGGGGTCCTTCAAAGGACTTTAGCATAAATGGTTCAAGATATTATGTCATATATGTTGATGATGCTACCAAGTGGATCACTATTTATGTGATCAAAGACAAGTCAAAAGTGTTTAGTACATTTAAACACTATCATGCATATGTAGAAAGAATTACAGGACAAAAATTGAAGAGGTTAAGATCAGATGGAGGGGGAGAGTATTTCTCAAATGAATTCAGTGATCATTTGTGGAATGCAGGTATAAAGAGAGAAATTACTTGCAGGTACTCTCCTCAACAAAATGGTGTAGCAGAAAGGAGGAATAGAACTCTTGTTGAGTTTGCAAGATCAATGATGAAAGAAAAGAATTGTTCTAATTATTTGTGGGCTGAGGCTGTAAATACAGCCACATACTTGGTTAATAGACTACCATGTAAAGCTTTGCAAGGTATGACACCGTATGAAGCTTGGTGGGGTAAGAGACCTACATTAGATCATTGCAAAGTATTTGGTTGCTTAGCTTATGCTTATGTTCCCTCTCAATTAAGGCATAAGTTGGAACCAAAGGCTAAAAAATATGTGTTCATTGGTTATGATGATAAGCAAATGGGATGCAAGTTGTGGAGTCCATCTACAAAGCAATTTCTTGTATCAAAGGATGTCACATTTGATGAGCAAAGTATTTGGTACTCAAGTACAAATAATACTTATGCAGGTCCTGAAGAAACATTGAATAAGAAGAAAGGTACTTCAAAGGTTCAAATCTTTGAAGAAGAAGAGAACAATGAAGCACTCGTTGAAGTTGAAGAAATGCCAAGGTTTTCTCTAGAATGTGATGAACCAGTAACTTCAAGAAGTGGAGAACTAAGAAGGTCATCAAGGCACAAATGGCAACCCACAAGGTATAGCTATGATACTTCATTCTTGGCTACTAAAGATTATGCTTATATGATAAAATCAGATGAAGACCCATCCACATATGATGAAGCCAAAGGAAGAGTCTAAAAAAGAGAGAATCTAAAAAAAGCTATGAAGGAAGAGTATAATGCACTCATCTGTTGATATATTTAGGTAGTGATGTGTGTGAACACTCTAGGACCACCGGGTACTTTTTTCCCTCTTTAGGAGGTTTTTTCCCCCGGCTTGTATATACGCCTATTGCCCTAATGGGCTACTTATCTTTGTACATTCTCTAGTAATACATTCAGTCTTGTGTGTTGTGCTCCAAGCTTCTTCTTCTTCCTTGTGCTATTCGCGTGCTTCCGCAGTTGTCTAACTCCAACAATTGGTATCAGAGCAGGTCGCTACTTCATCTAGGGCATCGTCGACACTCCTTGCAGTCTCAGATTCGCACGAAATTTGGTGAGCATACTCAGCGTGTTTCAGAGATCAAAACAGCTTCGCTATGTGGTGCCAAAATCGCGATCTGAGCTTGTTTCGTCCTCCGAACGCACTATCATAGCGCTTGTGTAGGCTATTTTGTCTTTTTGTGCCAAAGGTATATACCTGTTTCGATTCGCCAATATAAGCGTCTCGAAGTCTGCTACAGGCTTAGCAGAACTCGTCTGGGCAGTTCCGTTCAACTTTTTGAGATACAGTCAATTTTCTGCATCAAGGTATTTTAGTCACCGGCCATGGCTGAAAGCAGTGATGTATTCTGTATGTTGGCTATTGAGGATAAGTTGGATGGTACCAACTATCCATTATGGGCTTATATGATGCGACATGTATTGGTTGCAAAAGGACTGTGGAACATTGTGCAGGGTGTTGAAAGACGTCCTGTTACACCTGCGACTACAGGTACTGCAAATACAGGTGCTGAAGCTGATGGAGATGGTGTCGAAGATGATATTCTGTAGATTCCTATTCGTGTTGCTATTTCTGTTGCACCTACTACAAAGCCAATTCGTTGGGATGGCAGATGCTCAAGCACATGCATTGATAGCTTTGTCTGTCAAACATGCCATTATTGCTCACATTCGCTCTTGTAGAATAGCAAAGGATGCTTGGGATACACTTACCACATTGTACCAGGCTAGGAATGAGGCTCGTGTTGCTTACCTCCGAAAACAGTTGGAGAGTGAGCACATGAATGAAGGTGATTCTATGGACAGTTTTCTAACAAAGATCAAAGACTTGAAGGAACAGTTGATTTCTGCTGATGAGGTTATACCAGATAGCTCACTTGTGCTGACCGTTCTGAATGGTCTTCCTGATTCATATCAGAGTTTTGCTTCTACTCTTCGATTGATGATGAAAGGCAATCCAAATGCCTTGTCATTTGAGGAGTTAGTCTTTGTTCTGTTACAGGAAGATCAGCCCAGGCAGAATAGGTCCATTATACGTGTTGCAGATCAAGCTTTCCTGGCTAGTCAGAAGGGCAAAGGAAAATAAAGCCCCCCGATGGTGGCGCATCTAGAGGATGCACAGGTTCAGAGGGGGTGGATGTGGTCACAATCTAAAACCTAAGCCCAACACAATAAGAATATACCAAGGAGGAAAACAATTAGAGTTACATCGAATTTGCTGACAATCGAGAATTACCATCCAACAAGCTTTTCAAGATTCAGAAGATGGACTCCGACAAAGAAGCAACATGCGGACTTATGTCTTCCATAAAAGAAAAACAAGATACTTAAAAAGATCGAGGGTCACGAAAGCTAGCAGCTTTTGGACATCCCAAGGTATCTGAAAGAATCTCAACCATATTGTGTGGATGTGTAGAAGTCTCTAGGAAAAGCATAGATGATAGCATTATTTTGAGGGCATGTTGCACGTGGAAACATGCGGTGAAAGGTGAAGAATGAAAAAACGGTGGGGAAAGGGATACGGCTCGAACCTTATAGGAGAGGAGGGGTCAGCATCAAGGGAATCAGATAGCCTATGAAAGGATTCATTTAGGGGATCTTCTTCTTCATCGGCTTGCAGCAAAAGAAATAGCTGTAGCCGAAAAGTTCAAGACAGAAGGGTCTCGGCTACAGGAAAGAAGGAGAATTACAATTGTTCTTAGTTTTCAGAGATGCCGCTGCTGGAAATAGGGGAAAAGTACGATGGTGTGAGCAACAAAGAGCTATATATGCAGAGAGAAAGATTGGTAGCTTGCGAACTATGTATGTCATCCGTTTATTAAGGAGGCTTAGATTAGATAAGGCTGGACATGAGAGTTTTGTAATACACTAGTGGGAGAAACTATCTCTGCAAATTTCTTAGAAAATAGGTTTGAAACCTTGAACAGAGATGTTCTTTTTGTTCTAGTACTTGAGCGGTGGTAGGCAATTGCAAGGGAAGAAGATGTTGCAGGCGGAAGTTCATCACAAAGAAAAAGGGGCCGGCCCAGCTTAGCAAATCAGATTCGGATAGATAATAGCGATTCTAGGCTTCCACTGGTGTTCCATAGCGAAAGTTCAGTTACATTCACCCTCTGTTTGCAGAAGATTTTATCATGAAGGATAGCTTGACCCCTGTGCAATTTTGATTCATGTACTGAAGTGCACCTCCTGAGTTGAAGTCAATCTGTCTTCCTGATATGAGGAGGATTCAGAATTCCAATTGATTGTCAAATCATGGATGATGTGCATCTCTTGAGCATTGTCGCACAATGTCATATTAACTAAGCTCTGTTTATAATGATTCGATATTGTTTCTATGGAGAAGAGTTACAACAGTGAAAACACATGCGATTACTGAAGGAGCAAAGAGAAGAATGGCTGCTTTTCTATGATACAGTAAGCGTTGTATAGGAGGCATCTTCCTCAAGTGAAGCTCGTATTCTGAGATTACATTGACGGGTGTTATTCCAGAACTTGTTTATTGAATAAATATACAAAAGTGCAATGTAAGAACAAAATGGATGCATTTAGCATTGAAATGATATTGTGTGACACTTAATGAGAAGGATATGTCAAAGTCCATTGATCTTTGAAAAGGGATCCAGCAACTGACATTATATATCATACCAGTTTTTGGATGGAAAGGATCTGTCTTATGCTGAAAAAGATGGGATCTAAACTCTATTCATCAACTTGAAGAATGCAATAAAGGAGGAACTGAATCAGGTTTGTTTACGGGAAAGAAGCATCATTTCGGTACTCTCTTCAACCATCTAATTGTATTTATTCCATGAACAACTACAGTTTTGTGCTTCTTGTGTGAACAAATGTTGTAGTATTTCCTTTGTGTAAGTATCAAATGAGTTCGAAGGTATTGCGCCTCCTAAAGGACTCGTGTTTTTATATCGGTTTAGATCCTTGTCAAAGGAGATAAGTTCTTTCTTACATATAATAGATGCCCAATGAACATATTTCCTATGGAGTTACTCGGAAGTTATGAGTTAATCTACTTTCAAATTCTTGGTGTACGAACATTGTAGGAATGCAGTAATATTCTATCTAAATGCTTTTGTGTGTAAGTGCTTATTATGTTATTGCACGTTTGCTTTGCAAATGAATTGAGATTTCTGTTTAGATATTGAACAAATGTTTTCTTTTCATAAATCAAGGACACAATATGAACAAAAGTCGTAGTTGTCACTGAATAGGCATGAAACTTTTCAATTGTGTAAGTTTGATTCACAACGAACTCCAGGATCAATAGTAACTCTCTGGTTCTGATGCAAAGATAAGATAAATGTTATGATTCGTAATATATATATATATATATATATATATATATATATATATATATATATATATATATATATATATATATATATATATATATATATATATATATATATATATATATATATATATATATATATATATATATATATATATATATATATATATATATATATATAACATCAAGGAAGTCCTTCAAAATAGAAATCTAGAAAGTGAAATAAAGGTTTAAATTCCTTTTTAAATCATTGCACAGGAGCAACACACCAAAATCCACTTTTTTGTAGTATAGCTAAGGACAAACCGTAGAAGCTAGTTGTTTTGCATCTTTGGAATTCATTTTCAAAACTCTCGTAAGCGTGAGTCCATTGATGGAGAGTATTAATCTCCAAAAGAACAAGCTATCCTTGATGTTAGACCACCTCTATATCAAGAATAACTTTAAACTCCAACCAATTTTGGAAGACAAGTACCAAACTATCAAGAATTTAGCTAACTGTGAAGAAAGTCATTTCACAGAAAAATCTGCTGCACATTATTGACTCATTGACTGATCATTTGTGTAAAGTTTCTGATGAAACTTTGTAGAATATGTCGCCTAGAGTTTGTGCACCTCCTTCAAGTTAAAGCACTTCAAAAGCTTAAGTAGATTTATGAGAAATGTTTCAAACAATCTACCTATGTCTGAAACTGCCTTCTTGTAGAGTCGACTTTGACACCTGCAACTTCTAACACATGGTTCTCCCAAACTAGAACCCATTTAAGTGAATGCTTTTAGCCATAGATAGATTACCTTCCAACTTAGATTTTGACTCCTCATTTGTGTAAAACTTTACACTGTGCACTAAGAACAAACCATTTCTTTGACCATTGGGATTGCGCCTGTTTTAGAAGACACTCAACACTTTCTCACATATAGATGTTCCTACACAAAATTCTCTCAGGCTGTTTGCAATTGGACTGTCAAAATTTAACCATAGATAGGTTAATTGTGGACTTAGATGTGTACAAAAGTATTTATAATAAAATCAAACACAGAAGGAGAACTAGAGAAAAGATCGAGGCGCAATTCTCTGAACATTCTTTCTATTCAACTCTTCATACATCTGATGGATGATACATCCAATACTCATCATCTATTCATCTATATTTCATCTCTATCTCTTAATACGACTATCTACAAGTATATATATATACATATGAGTATTGATTCGTCAGTACTTCAAGTATTTTTAAGTATTTACAAAAGTAATGTACATATGTTTAGAGAATTTTTCTTCTTGAACCTTCACTTCTCTTCATGAACTTGAACTTCAATCTTTTCTTCATATCTTTATTTCTAGGTTTCATATAATCACCAATTGTTGATTCTCCTGCTCCAACAGCTCCCCCTCAATCATCAATTGTGATTACCTGCATCTTCTTTATTCCTTCCATATCTTTAAACCTCTGCAACTTTGGTCCATCCAAGCTTTTTGTCATCATATCTGCAAGTTGATCTTTTATAGGAGTATGCATAACTTCTATTTCTTTATCAACAACCTTCTCTCTCAAAAAATGATACTGAATCTCAATCTGTTTAGTTCTAGCATGGAATATAGGATTTTCTGCCAAATATAAAGAACTCATATTGTCTCCACAAATGATAGGAGTACTCTGAACAATATCAAAACTCTTCATAAGAGTCTTTAACCATATTACTTCCTTTGCAACTTCTACCATGCCTTTGTATTCTGCTTCTGTAGATGACAATGCAACTGTATGTTGCTTCTTAGAGCACCAAGAAATTAGCTTGTCTCCCACATAACACAAATATCCATGTGTTGATCTTCTATCATCATAATTACCTGCCCAATCTGCATCACTGTATATCTTGACTCTTGTATATGAAGTAAATCCATAATACAGACCTTCTTTAAGTGTGCCCTTGATGTACCTAAGTACTCTTTGTCATGCAATCCAATGTTCCTTTCTAGAACAATGCATGAATTGAGATAGAACTCCAACTGCATATGATAAGTCAGATCTTGTTAATGTAGCATAAATCAGGCTACCCACCAAACTCTGATAGAGCTTCATATCTTTGAATTCTTCTCCTCCATATCTACTCAATCTATGATTCACTTCCATTGGAGTTGGTGCTATCCTGCAATCTTCCATTTTAAATTTGGTTAGCAAATTTTTCAGATACCTTTCTTGAGTTACATATACTCCATGTTGAGTATATGAAATCTCCATTCCCAAAAAGAATGACAAATTTCCCAAATCACTGATTTTGAATTCTTTCTCCATCTGCTTCTTAATCATGTGTATACCTTTGTCATATGTTCCTGTAAGTATTATGTCATCAACATAAATACAAACATAAATAAATCCATCCTCACTTGCTTTGACTAGCAAGCTACTATCTGCCTTTGATGCTTGAAATCCAAGTTCCTTTAAGAACTTTACAAGCCTATAATTCCATGCCCTTGGGGCCTGCTTCAACCCATACAAAGCTCTCTTGAGCTTACACACATAATTTGGATACACTTGATCTTTGAAACCATCTGGTTGTTCCATATAGACTTCATCTGAAATATAACCATTCAAAAATGCATTCTTTACATCTAATTGAGATAATTTCCAACCTTTGCAAGCAACAATTGCTATGATAGTCCTTATGGTTGTCATCTTTGCAACAGGACTATAAGTTTCATCATAATCCACACCATATGTCTGTGCATATCCCTTTACAACAAGTCTGGCTTTGTACCTAAATACACTTCCATCTGCAAACCTTTTTGTTTTGTAGACCCATTTACATCCAATGAACTTCTGACTATTTGGTTTAGGAACCAAATCCCAAGTCTCATTTTCCATCAATGAATCATATTCCTCCTGCATAGCTTTTTCCCAATTCTTCTTCCCTTTGGCTTCATCATATGTGGATGGATCTTCATATGCTTTTAACATGTAAGCATAATCTTTAGTAGTCAAGAATGAAGTATCATAGCTATACCTTGTAGGTTGCCATTTGTGCCTAGATGACCTTCTGAGTTCTCCACTTCTTGAAGTTTCTGGTTCATCACATTCTGGATCAAACCTTGGCACTTCTTCAACTTCAAGCTGTACTTTATTGTTCTCCTCTTCATCAAATATCTGACCTTTGATTTACCTTTCTTTTTATTCACAACTTCTTCAACATCTGCATGAACATTAAGTGTACCTGCATACCAAGTACCTTGCTCATCAAATGTAACATCCATAGACACAAGGAATTGCTTTGTGGAAGGACTCCACAACCCATAACCCATATGCTTGTCATCATAACCAATGAATACATACTTCTCTGCTTTAGGTTCCAATTTATGCCTCAATTGTGATGGCACATATGCATATGCCAAGCATCCAAATATTTTACAATGATCCAAGGTAGGTCTCTTACCCCACCAAGCTTCATATGGTGTCATACCCTGCAAAGCTTTACATGGCAACCTATTGACCAAATATGTGGCTGTGTTTACAGCCTCAGCCCACAAATAATTAGGGCAATTTTTCTCCTTCATCATGGATCTTGCAAACTCAACAAGAGTTCTATTTCTTCTTTCTGCTACCCCATTTTGTTGAGGAGAATACCTGCTAGTAACCTCTCTCTTTATACCTGCATTCCACAAATAATCACTTAACTCATTAGAGAAATACTCTCCCCCTCCATCTGACCTTAACCTCTTCAATTTTTGACCTGTAATCCTTTCTGCATATGCATGATAGTGTTTAAATGTATTTAACACTTCTGACTTGTCTTTGATCACATAGATTGTGATCCACCTGGTAGCATCATCAACATATATGACATAATATCTTGAACCATTTATACTGAAATCCTTTGAAGGACCCCACACATCTGTATGTACCAATTCAAGTCTTTCTGAATACATAAAACCATGCTTATTATATGATTGCTTATGAGCCTTACCTAATTGACATGCTTCACATCTGTATGTCATGTGTTGACCTACAACATTAGGCAATCCAAGCACAGAACCATTGTTAGCCATTTCTTTGATACCTCTTTCATTAAAGTGTCCAAGTCTTTTATGCCAAAGATCCAATTCAGACACCTTTTGCTCTCCATATGTAAACATAGCATGTCCAATATTACCTTATATCTTTAATGTGAAGAGCCTTCCTTCCTTCTTTCCTGTAACAATTTGTTTATACCCTTGACTAGGGTCTTCAACATAAACTCCATCATTAGTGAACCTTACCTCATATCCTTTTTCCACAATTTGTCCTACACTAATCAAGTTCTTTGGAATTATAGGAACATATAGAACCTTACTCAAGAGAGTACTTCCATCTTTGGCTTTAACTGAACCAATTGACTTTACTTTGTGCTTTGTATTATCACCTGTTTGAACTATATGATTGATTGCCTTATGATCTAGGTCAGTCATCAAAGCAATGTTTCCACTCAGATGATTGCTACATCCTGAGTCAATATAAAATACTCTCATGTCTTCATGTGAGGCTTCATATGTTGCATTCATAATAAGAGTTGAATCTTCTTTCTGATCTAATGCATAATTATAGTAGGTGTTATTATAAGATTGATTTTGAAAGTTTCTTCCTCCACTTCTTCCAAAAGAATTCCTACCACCTCTACTTCTGAAGTTTCCTCTCTGATATCTACCACCTCTTCCTCTTTGACTAAAATTCTGATTAAAGTTACCATTGCTTTGATGATTATGCCAACAATCATGAGATAGATGATTGGTCTTACCACATACCCAACAAGCTCTGACATTATCTTTGTTATTTCTGCCTCTTCCTCTACTTTTGCCACTTCCTCTTCCTTTTAGGAAGTTTCTTGACTTGGAGTACCTTCATCTTCAATTGATTGTTGCTTTCCTTTGCTAGCTTTCTTCTTGTCTTTAGAATACATTGCATGACCTGCACTCTTATCAACATCTCCTTTGATATCATTCTCAAAAGTTAGCATATGTCCTAACAATTGATTCAAATCAGGAGTGAAATGATCTAATGAAAGTTCTGTAAACAAAATAAAAGGCTTCCACTTCTCATCTCCTCTTAGCCCTGTGAGAATTTGTCTTACCAACTTATCTTCTTCAATATCTTCATCAACTTCACCTAAAGAATCAGCAATGTCTTTCATCTTTGTCACATAATCAGATATTGATTGTGAAGCCTTCTTCTTAAATGTAGTAAACTCTGCCCATAATGAAGCTTTCCTTGATTTGGTTGTATTCTGAAAATGCTCTTCCAAAGCATTCCATATGTCACTTGCACTTTCAAGTCCTTTGATATGAGGAAGCAAATAATCATTTACTGCCATGTAGATTATGCTCCTTGCTTGAGCATCCTTCTTCATCCAAATCTTTATATCTGCAAGCTCTTCCCTAGTTGGAACACTAGGATCTTTAAACTCTGGCTTTTCTTCCTCTCTTGTGATGTATCCCATCATATCTTTGCTCATAAGATGAGCTTCCATTCTCATAGACCAAGCTGGATAGTTCTCTCTATCCAACTTCTCAATTTGGAGACTATCTCCCATCCTTTCTTCACTTGTACTATCAAATCTTTAATCCTTATAAGGAATGAATGTACCTCAGCTTCGAATGTTGATCCTTTTGATCCTTTTGATAACCTTTATGTGTCTTCCTTCAGTCTTTCTTCCACACTTTATCCTTTTGAACCTTCAATGTGTGAAATTTGTATATCTACAGCAATCGGGATCTTCCTTTCCTCAATTTTGATACTTTCTGCTCTGATACCACTGATGGAGAGTATTAATCTCCAAAAGAACAAGCTATCCTTGATGTTAGACCACCTCTATATCAAGAATAACTTTAAACTCCAACCAATTTTGGAAGACAAGTACCAAACTATCAAGAATTTAGCTAACTGTGAAGAAAGTCATTTCACAGAAAAGTCTGCTGCACATTATTGACTCATTGATTGATCATTTGTGTAAAGTTTCTGATGAAACTTTTTAGAATATGTTGCCTAGAGTTTGCACACCTCCTCCAAGTTAAAACAATTCAAAAGCTTAAGTAGATTATGAGAAATGTTTCAAACAATCTACCTATGTCTGAAACTGCCTTCTTGTAGAGTCGACTTTGACACCTGCAACTTCTAACACATGGTTCTCCCAAACTAGAACCCGTTTAAGCGAATTCTTTTAGACATAGATAGCTTACCTTCCAACTTAGATTTTTACTCCTCATTTGTGTAAAACTTTACACTGTGCACTGAGAACTAACCATTTCTTTGACCATCGGGATTGCGCCTGTTTTAGAAGACACTCAACACTTTCTCACATATAGATGTTCCTACACAAAATTCTCTCAGGCTGTTTGCAATTGGACTCTCAAACTTTAACCATAAATAGATTAAGTATGGACTTAGATGTATACAGAAGGATTTCTGATAAAATCAAACACAGAAGGAGAACTAGAGAAAAGATCGACGTGCAATTCTCTGAACATTCTTTCTATTCAACTCTTCATACATTTGATGGATGATACATCCAATACTCATCATCTATTCATCTATATTTCATCTCTATCTCTTAATACAACTATCTACATATATATATATATATATATATATATATATATATATATATATATATATATATATATATATATATATATATATATATATATATATATATATATATATATATATATATATATATACATATGAGTATTGATTCGTCACTACTTCAAGTGTTTTTAAGTATTTACAAAACTAATGTACATATGTTTAGAGAATTTTTCTTCCTGAACCTTCACTTCTCTTCATGAAGTTGAACTTCAATCTTTTCTTCATATCTTTATTTCTAGGCTTCATATAATCACCAATTGTTGATTGTCCTGCTCCAACATGCACTTTCTTCCTCCCTCCTTTCTAAGAACATCCTGACACCGTGATGTTGTTTTTGTGGAAGATGCTATTAGAAGATGCTATTCAGCCATTGCTTTCATGTACTAAGGAGACATCTGTTAGCTCCAAAGACATGTATGATACTTTGATGCCTCTTTTTACAGGTGGATAGTCTACTGCTGGTCTTAATGAGACAACTTCTCAGCCTTTGCAAGTTTCATGTAATGATGCAGATCATCCCATTTCTGATGCAGATTTACATGATGCACTTGTTGATGAGAGAGCTGATATTGAGGAGGCAAAAACTATGACAAAATGGCTGGTGTAGACTTCGCGTGACAACAAATTAGATGCACCTTTGTCATATTGTACTTGTTCAGGCTCTCATAGTGCCTCCTTTGCATCAGATTGCTATGCTATGGCTGCATCTAGTCTCTGTGACGAGAATGAGCCCATTTCTTTTGATGAAGCACAAAATTCAGAAAATTGGATGGCTACTATGCAATCTGAATATGATGCTACAATGAAGAATGGTACTTGGTCTTTATGTGACTTGCCTCCTGGCAAGAAAGCCATTGGTACTACGTGGGTATACAAGCTGAAGTGTAAACCTGATGGTACCGTTGACAGGAATAAGGCTATGCTTGTTGCAAAGGGTTATGCACAGGAAAGAGGCATTGATTTTGATGAGACCTTTGCACCCACATGTCATATGACTACTGTTCGGAGCATCTGTGCACTTGCATCCCATCATGGTTGGAATGTACATCAGTTGGACATTAAAACTGCATTTTTGAATGGTGACTTGCATGAAGAAGTGTATGTTTTTCAGTCCCGTGGTTTTGTGTAGAAAGGGCATAAAAACCAGGTTTGCAGGTTAAAGAAGGCATTATATGGTTTGAAGCAAGCACCACGTGCTTAGTATGAGAAGATACATGCCTATCTGGTTGCACATGGTTTTGTGAACAGTCCAACTGAGAGCACCTTATATGTTAAGCGTGCTAATGATGTGCTTCTGATCATTGTTGTCTATGTTGATGACATGCTGCTCACTAGTCCTATTGAGAAGCATATTGCTGATTTTAAGGCTGATTTTCATGCCTCATTTGAGATGTCTGATTTGGGGCATTTGCATCACTATTTGGGCATTCAATTTATGCAACTTGATGGTGGATTGGCTTTGTGTCAAATGAAATATATTGACACATTATTGCAGCGTTTTGGCCTTGAAGACTGTAAGCCTATTGCCACTCCTATGGAGACAGGTTTACGATTGAGTCTTCATGATGCTGGAGATGCATCTGATGCTGTCCTCTATCAGCAGGCTGTTGGATGTCTGATTTACTTATGCATTACTCGACCAAATATTCAGTTTGCTATCTCACAGATGAGCAGGTTTATGCATTGCCCAGGTGTCAAGCATTGGCAGGCGGTTAAGCGCATCTTTTGCTACTTGAGTGGTACTCGACTACTTGGGTTGTTTTATCCCAAGGGGGGATCACTACCGCTAGATTTGCATGCTTTTTTTGACTCAGACTAGGCTGGTTGCTATGACACTCGTGTGTCCACTAGTGGCTTTTGCTTCATGCTTGGTAGCCCATGTATATCTTGGTTGAGCAAGAAACAGCCTACTGTGGCCACTTCCAATTGTGAGGCTGAGTATAGGGCAGCTTTCATAGCTACTGTTGAGTGTGTGTGGCTCATACACCTTATGGCTGATTTGGGTGTTGGTCAGTCCTCTGCCACCACCATCTTCACTGACAGTCATAGCGCATTGGCAGTTGCGAGGAACCCTGTGTTCCATGCTCGCACTAAGCACATTGAGGTGCATTATCATTATGTCAGGAAGATGTTCTCTGCTGGGGAGATCAGCTTGGTATATGTGCCCACGCAGGAATACATTGCAGACCTTTTCACGAAGGCTCTGCCTAGGGAGAAGTTTGAAGCTTTCTGCAAAGCTTTGGGCTTACTTCCTTTTGTGGAGTGATTTCCACATAGCTTGGCACTTCCTTATACATGAGTGCCAGCTCCTTGTTCACCGCATCACTCCTAGGGGGGATTTGTTGATATATTTAGGTAGTGATGTGTGTGAACACTGTAGGACCGTCGGGGCACTTTTTTTTTTAGGAGGTTTTTTCCCCCCGGCTTGTATATATGCCTATTGCCCTAATGGGCTACTTATCTTTGTACATTCTCTAGTAATACATTCAGTCTTGTGTGTTGTGCTCCAAGCTTCTTCTTCTTCTTCCTTGTGCTGTTCGCGTGCTTCCGCAAACGTCTAACTCCAACATCATTGAGCATGAGACTTGGGAATCGGTACATAAAACAATTAATCAGAAGGTAATTGGATGTAAGTGGGTTACAAAAAACAAAAAGATTTGTAGATGGAAGTGTGTCTAGGTACAAAGCTAGACTTGTTGTAAAAGGATATGCACAGACATATGGTGTGGACTATAATGAAACTTAGAGTCTTGTTGCAAAGATGACAACCATATGGACTCTCATAGCTATTGTTGCTTGGGAGGGATGGAAATTATCTCAATTAGATGTGAAGAATGCATTTTTAGATGGTTACATTTCAAATGAAGTTTACATGGATAAACCAGATGGTTTTAAAGATCAATTTTATCCAGATCATGTGTGTAAGCTCAAGAGATCTTTGTATGGCTTGAAGGAGGCCCCAAGAGCATGGAATTACATGCCTGTAAAGTTCTTGAAGTAACTTGGTTTCCAAGCATCAAAGGCAGATAGTAGCTTGCTAATCAAAGCAAGTGAAGATGGTCTTATCTATGTTTGTATTTATGTTGATGGCATAATACTTATAGGAACATATGACAAAGGCATACAAATGCTTAAGAAGCAGATGGAGAAAGAATTCAAGATCAGTGACTTGGGAAATTGGACATGATTTCATATACACAACATGGAGTATATAACTCAAGAAAGGTATTTGAAGAAGTTGCTAATCAAATTTAAAATGGAA
>CM035409.1:190125395-190127895 GCA_020310875.1 Ceratopteris richardii
TTAGATCAGAAGGAGGATTCAACCTTAATTATGAATGCAACTTGTGAAAGACAAAGTGAAGATCAAAGAGTCTTCTACATTGACTTAGGGTGTAGCAATCACCTGACTGGCAACATTGCTTTGATGACTGATTTGGAGAATAAGGTGAGTAATCATGTGGTTCAAATAGGTGATAACACAAAGCATAATGTGAAGTCCATTGGATTAGTAAAGGCCAAGGATGTAAGTACTCTTTTGAGTAAGGTTTTGTATGTTCCTACAATCCCAAAGAATCTGATAAGTGTGGGGAAAATTGTAGAGAAAGGTTATGAAGTAAGGTTCACTAATGATGGAGTTTTTGTGACCCTAGCAATGGGTATAAACAAATTGTTTCAGGAAAGAAAGAAGGAAGGCTCTTCACATTGAAGATTCAAGGCAATGTTGGTCATGCCTTGTTCACTTATGGAGGACATAAGATCTCTGAGTTAGATCTTTGGCATAAAAGGCTTGAACATTTCAATGAAAGAGGTATTAAGGATATGATTAACAATGGTTTAGTGCTTGGCTTACCTAATGTTGCAGGTCAAAATATGACATACAGATGTGAGGCATGTCAATTAGGTAAGGCTCATAAGCGATCATATAATAAACATGGTTTCATATATTCAGAGAAGCTTGAACCGATACATACATGTGTGGGGGCCATCAAAGGACTTTAGCATTAATGGTTCAAGATATTATGTGATTTATGTTGATGATGCTACCAGGTGGATCACTATATATGTGATCAAAGATAAATCAGAGGTGTTCAATAAATTTAAACATTATCATGTGTATGCAGAGAGAATCACAGGTCAAAAATTGAAGAGACGAAGGTCAGATGGAGGGGGAGAGTATTTCTCTAATGAGTACAGTGAATACTTGTGGAATGCAGGTATATAAAGGGAAGTTACTTGTAGGTACTCTCCTCAACAAAATGGTGTAGCAGAAAGGAGAAATAGAACTCTTGCTGAGTTTGCAAGGTCAATGATGAAGGAGAAAAATTGTCCAAATTATTTGTGGGCCGAGGCTGTAAATATAGCCACATACTTGGTTAATAGGTTACCATGTAAATCTTTGCAGGGTATGACACCATATGAAGCCTGGTGGGGTAAGAGACTTACCTTAAATCATTGCAAAGTGTTTGGATGTTTGGCTTATGTGCCATCTCATGTGAGGCATAAATTGGAACCCAAAGCTAAAAAAGTATGTGTTTATTGGCTATGATGATAAACAGATGGGTTATAGGTTGTGGAGTCCATCCACAAAGCAATTCCTTGTGTCAAAAGATGTTACATTTGATGAGCAAGGAACTTGGTATGCAGGTACAATTTATATTCACGCAGGAGATGAAGAAACTTTGAATAAGAAGACAAGTAAATCAAAGGTTCAAATAGTTGATGAAGAAGAGAATAATGAAGCACAAGTTGAAGTTGAAGAAATGCCAAGGTTTGATCTACTAAAGATTATACTTACATGGTGAAATCAGAGGAAGACCCTTCTACATATGAAGAGGCAAAGGATAAGGAAAATTGGGAGAAAGCTATGTAAGAAGAGTATGATGCATTGATGAAGAATGAGACATGGGATTTGGTTCCAAAACCAAATAGTCAGAAGATCATTGGATGCAAATGAGTCTACAAAACAAAGAGGTATGCAGATGGAAGTGTGTCTAGATATAAAGCTAGACTTCTTGTGAAAGGGTATGCTCAGACATATGGTATAGATTATGATGAGACTTATAGAACTGTGACAAAGATGACAACTATAAGGACTCTCATAGATATTTTTGCATGTAAAGGTTGGAAGATATGTCAATTAGATGTGAAGAATGCTTTTCTAAATGGTTACATTTCAGATGATGTTTTCATGGAGCAACTAGAAGGTTTCAAGGATAAAAGGTATCCACAATATGTATGTAAACTCAAGAGAGCTTTGTATGGTTTGAAGCAGGCCCCAAGGGCATGGAATTATAGACTTGTGAAGTTCTTGAAGGAGATTGGTTTCCAAGTGTCTAAGGTAGATAGTAGCTTGCTTGTTAAAGCAAGTGATGATGGGTTCATTTATATGTGCATATATGTTGATGACATAATTCTTACATGTACAGATGAGAAGGGTATACAAAGTCTTAAGAAGCAAATGGAGAAATAATTCAAGATCAGTGACTTGGGAGATTTGTCATATTTCTTGGGCATGAAGATTTCATACACCCAACATGGAGTATATGTAACTGAAGAAAGGTATTTGAAGAACTTACTAATCAAGTTTAAAATGGAAGATTGCAGGGTAGCACCTACTCCAATGGAGGTGAATCACAAATTGAGTAGATATGGAGGAGAAGAATTCAAGGACATGAAGCAATATCAAAGTTTGGTTGGTAGTTTAATCTATGCCACATTAACTATGCCTAATTTGTCATATGCAGTTGGAGTGTTGTCTCAATTCATGCATTGTCCTAGGAGAGAGCATTGGGTTGCATGAC
>CM035409.1:190140395-190180395 GCA_020310875.1 Ceratopteris richardii
ATCTATTAGGGACACCCCCAGGTGGCAGAAGTGCAGACCGGTTGAGCCCAGTTGTCGAAGGGGTGGAGCCAGTTAGCAGTGATTCCGATACCAGTTCAGTGACACATGACGAGATTTCGACAGATTCCGGTGTAATTCCGATGCGTTTTGAAGAAGGTACAGTAACTTCGGAGTGTACAGGGACGCAGTGCACAGTTGATTCGACACCATCGGGCCAGAATTTGAACCTTTCTGGGGATAAAGTTGTGTTACCCAGAGAGATTGTTGCCGGAGGAAGTATACCCTGTTTCGGTGAAAGTTCAACAAGTTCGGGTGAAAGTTCGGTTCCAGTTGTGGGGAATTTACAGTTTTCCGGTGAGTGTGTGATACCCCGTGGTGGATCTTTATTACGTACACCGCTGTTCGGGGCAAACTTGCCTACCTTTGATACCAAAGCTGAGGATAGGCTATTTGATTTGGAGATACGTAAGAGACTGAACACTATTTTCGAGCCGGAAGGTGAGCAGTCTGATAATACAGATTTTGAAGGACAAGAGACACCACCTCAAAACTCAGGAACCAGTAACGATACCACTAATTGCACCATGAGTGGTCAACAACAGCAACAACAACAACAACAACAACAACAACAGCAGCAGCAACAGCCGCCTCCAATCATTCCACTTCGACCGGTTCCAACAGGGGTGACTTACACAAAGTTCGGTGGATTTCCAGGTGATGACCCCGATGCGCATGTGTGCACCTTTGAGATAAGCTATGCAGTGCTGAACCATCCACCCGATCCGGCGTACAAGGCCATCATATTTTAGGCAACATTAGTCAATGAAGCAGCGAGGTGGTTAACAAAGTATGATATCAACCATTTTGCTAACTATGATGATGTGAGAGATGCATTTACAGAGGTTTCGGTTGAAGAAGAATCCCGTCGAAATCTTCGATTATTTGCAGAACAATAGGCAGAAGTCGTACCAGTCTGTTCAGGAATACGCAACATTGTTTAGAACTCATTTAAGACAATTGCCTCCGGCACATGCTAATCTATCGGATGATGTGATAACTCAGTGGTTCATTAACGGTCTGACCCCACAGTTAAGACAAATTATGATCATCCGCTGTGTGGGGGCTATGACACTAGATGCTGTTATTGTGATGGCCCTACAACTCGAGCATAAAGTTGGAGGATTCACCGAAGACGTGGAGTGGCTCAAAGCCAGTAAGAACACTATAGATGATCCGGCTAAACAGATGTATTGCACCAAGTGCAAAAATCCAGGGCACACCAGTGCTATATGTGCCCTTAACCAGATGTATTGTGCTATCTGCAACACCACCAGACACTCAACGGAAAATTGTGCGTATAATGCCAAGGTGCAGGGACGAGCAGCTGTAAATGCCATTATCCAGGAACCAGGGCAGCCACAACCCATTACGTGCCACCACAGATGCGAAACAATCAGTCACAAGGATACAAAAATTACCGGAGTCAGCGGAATACCAATTTTAATTCAAATCGATGGCAGGTAGGTACATCAGTCGAAGGTACTTCTCTGCCACCACCTCGATGTCATTTTTGCGGCGAGATTGGCCACATCCAAAGGTTTTGCAAGGATGCAGCAAAATATGACAAAAGGAAGAAGGAACGTCAAAACCGATGACCAACATGGTCTATATCTCACCAGTGGAATCACAAGCAGCAGTGGTCCAAACAAGATCGGGTAAGCAGCTGCAACCAACAGCTGAGGTGTTTGAACTTGGTATCCGTGAGCAGCAGCGTATGTATACAAAGGCTAGTCAATGGACCACTAAAGAGCCTATGGTGTTCCCCGATCCAATTCCGGTGACCTAGGTTCCCTTGCCAAAGGCACGGCCAAATGAACAAAACACTGACCCAATAACAGTACCATCATCATCAGACTCGGTGAAGAGTACGATGCAAAACGATTAGGTATGGGAGATTCTCACTAAGGCTTCAATTACACTCCCCTTGGGACAGTTGCTTGTGTTAGTGCCAGGAGTTCGGCAGCAATTCCAACAACAGCTCAGTCCTCGATCTTCTGGTACTCCGGCGACGTCAATAATACAACCGAAAGCTGATTCTACGGTGGATCATTCAGTCCCCTTAATCACGGTATGGCATAAAAATCACAACATCACTCAAGTGCTAATTGATGGCGGTTCAAGTGTGAATATAGCAACTGCAGCTCTTTGCAAGAAATTGGGTTGGACCCAGATCAAGCCCGTCCAATTTTTTGTAATGGCAGACCAATCTCGAGTTCATCCGGTGGGACTCGTACGAAATATCCCGATTACTTTGCAGGGTACCACATTCAAAATGACTTTTGTAGTCTTAGAACTACCAGAATCCAGCCTCGATTACAATCTCCTTTTCGGTCGGCCATGGTTGAAACAAGCCAAAGTTGTATAGGATTGGTCAGCGTAGGAGTTGACTTTCAAAGATAATCACCGTAAATATGTTGTTAAGCTGGATGCCATCCAGCCCTGTGAGCTTCACGCCAGACCATATGTTGCGGAGCCGGTCCACATGTTGGATGGCTTATCTGATGATGAGGAAGAGGCATTTCTGAAGAACAATAAAGATCTAATCTCCTTAGGTACTGTAGATCTTCAATCTGTAGCAGACACGTGGAGTCCGGCAGCATGTACAGTTGTTCCAGTAACCGGAGAGGCGGATGCAGATGATAGAGTTGCTATGGATGGAGCCACCCTACAACAAAATTTTTAGTCAGCTGATGATTTGGTGAAACCTCGACAATTTTATGTCCCGGAAGATCAGTTAGTAACATACCATTTGGGTGATGAGGATAACCCGCGACCTGTTAAGATTAAGGCCGGATTGCCCGAGGCATTTCAAGAAGATTTGATCTGACTCCTGCGCGAGTTCTCCGATGTTTTTGCCTGGGACTATTGCGACATGAAAGGTCTTGATCCGCGGATGTATCGACATCGTGTAGTGCTCAAACTTGAGGCAAAGCCAATTAAACAATCTAGTTACCGAATGAACCCCAACTATGCAGCACAGGTCAAAGCAGAACTCGATCGGCTATTGAAGGTGGAATTCATTGTACCAATTGAGCACGCTGAATGGATATCTCCGATCGTGATTGTTCCAAAGAAAAATAAACAGCTACGTATCTGTGTGGATTACCGGAAATTGAATGCGGCCACGGTACCTGATCCATTTCCTCTCCCTTTTCTCGACACAGTGCTTGACAGAGTGGCCGGACACGAGATGTACTCCTTTATGGACGGCTATAGTGGTTATAACCAGGTGTGAATGGCAGAGCAGGACATACCGAAAATAGCTTTCATCACGAATTGGGGTGTTTATGCTTGTATGATAATGTGGTTTGGGTTAAGGAATGCTCCCAGCACATTCCAACAGTGTATGCAAGAAGTCTTTTCACCCTATCTGACTACTTTTATGCAAGTATATTTGGACGACTTCTCCTTATTCGGCAAGATTGTGGCGCACCTGTATCATTTACGGTGTTGCTTTGAAAAATGCCGTGAATACCGATTATGCTTGAATCCGACCAAATCCGTGTTTGCGGTCTCTTGTGGCAAACTCCTTGGACATATTATTTCTGCACAAGGAATTCAAGTTGATCCGGATAAAGTTACAGCCGTGTTGGAGGCTCCAGTCCCCACAACACCGAAAGAAGTTATGCGCTTCCTGGGTCAGATCCGGTGGCATGACAGACATTTACGGTGGTTAGCTCATTTAGCAACACCACTTAATCGGCTAATGACTAGTACTCCATGACAGTACAAATGGACCCCAAAATGCCAGACTGCATTTGATCGCTTAAAGGGACTGTTGATGCAGGCTCCAATTTTGCAACCCCCTGATTGGGAACGTCCGTTCCATGTCTTTGTAGATGCCTTAGACATAGCCATTGGAAGCGTTTTAATGCAGCAAACTGACAAGTGGTTTTGGCCGGTCTATTATGCCAGTTGGCACCTAGCTCCTACTGAAAGGAACTATTCAATGACCGAAGGAGAATGTCTCGGGTTGGTGTACTCTCTGAAGAAATTCCGACATTATTTGTTGGGCCAAAAATTCACCTTCCACGTGGATCATGCCACACTTGTGTATTTGGTCCGGTAGCAACATTTAGGTGGTCGCTTGGCTCGATGGGTTTTATTACTACAGGAGTTCGACTATGAAGTTATTCATCGACCCGGCACAGCACATGCTTTGGCAGATTTTCTATCTCGGTTGGACTCCGGTGAAGCTCCAGTAGGAGTTGATGACACTACCCCAGCAATTTACGCTAATGCGCCAGTTCGTGCCGAATCTACACAACCTCTTGTGCCGCCTACATACTACGATATGTTACTAACTTTTCTAACGGACGGGTGTCTTCCTCCTCATACTCCTCCTGCTCTACGGCGGAAAATTGCAGTTTACAGTCGCAGATTCCAGTTGATCGTCAATCAGCTGTACTATATGGATCATACTGGTGTCTTACTTCGTTGTATCCCACCACATGAAGCAGACTCGGTTATTGCTATGGCACATTCAATACCCTCCGGTGGACATTTTGCAGCAGATCTTACTCACCGGAAAATTCTGCAAAGTGGGCTTTGGTGGCCTACCATGTACAAGGATGTGACTCAGTTTGTGCAGCAGTGTGACACTTGTCAATGGTCCGGACAGCCATTACAACGCCACTTCTTTCCTCTGCAACCTGTATTACCTTTGGAACCCTTTCAGAAGTGGGGTCTTGGTTTTATTGGGCCAATAACACCACCAGCGACCCTTAACAACAATCGATATATACTGACCTATACAGATTACGCTACCACGTGGGTGGAAGCTTGGGCTTTACGGTCTGCCACAGCTGTTTTGGTGGCAAAATGCCTGATGAAGGACGTATTCCCGTGTTATGGATTACCTCTGGAACTTGTGACAGACCAAGGAACATATTTTGCCAACAATTTAATGCGAGTACTAACGCACACTTTCCAAATTCTGCATAAATTCAGTTCACCATACTATCCTCGTGCCAATGGATTGGCTGAAAGTACCAATAAGACTCTGTTGAGTATGCTTCGCAAATTGATTGTGGAATCGCCAGAACGTTGGGATCCGTTACTTCCCGCAGTTTTATGGGCATACCGGATGTAGCTCAATGATGAGTAGCACCTCCTTTAATGTCAATCCGGGAAGACGTGAGGATGGTATGAAGACCTCGAGCAAGTGGCGGCACAAGTGCGTGAGTGAGAAGCACACTAGCATGCACACACATACACACACACGCGCACACACGGCAAGACAAAGAGTGAGAATCAATGGAGTTCTTCAATTACTTTCAAAATGCTCTTACAAGTTCGTTTCAATTACAATCCCCCCCAAAAATGAGCTCTCAAGCTCTTTTTATAGTTTTTGACTAGGTTTTGGCCCTGTCCAGACCTAGTGTCCGGCCTAGTTAAAAATTAGGTTCCAGGGCCAATTTGAGGGCTCAAACGGAGTCTAAAAAATACGAAAATTGATATGTAGGTACTTCTAAGGCTCCTCAAGCTCAAGGACTCCTTGGCTTGCACAAAATGGAGCTACAAAAATATGAAATGGTATTTACAATGATTGTTAGTGATAAGAATCACTGTTAAAAGATGTAGATTTGGAAAAAATTGAAGGGCCTATCTGCCAGATTTGCGTCGACTACTTTGTCTACTTACTCCTTCACCTTGTTCTGACTCTCTCCGCTGGCTTCTTTGTCTAGTCAGTCCTTGGGTGCCCATACTGCTCTCAACACCCCCCCCTCTCTCGCGTTTGTCGTCCCTGACAGACCCTTGTTGCTGGGAGTGTTGGATGTAATATTCCACAACCTGAGTGGCAAGCTGATGTTCTTGTATGCGTAGTCCTCTGGCCAAATCTGTCATCATACGATCCCAATCGATTGGTCCTGGAATGTCCGGATGTGGCAGACGTAACTGATCTGCATGGATCGCTTGTTCTACTGCGAATAGATGTAGCAAATGTGTGGGTCTGGGAATGAAAATTTCGGAATTGTATTCCCAGAATCCCGTAGAGAACATTTCCTCAAATGTCTACTTGAAGCATGCGGGCAAGTACTTTATTCGTGCATGCCAAGCAAAGATGATAGTGACCGAGGGGGTTTGGCTCATGTCGTAGACTAGATCCTTGTTGCCTTGAGCGAATCCAGGGGCGGAGATGTATGGAGCTTGGACATTCCGAAAGGTTTTGAAGACAATGGTCATGAGCTCGAATATCTTCATACACATTTTCGCTGCTATGTCGGGTACATTATTTAGGCGGGTGGACCAGTGCCGGATTGTTGATATCATGTAAGCTACGGTTGGGGTCCCTCGAGGTGGAGCAAAATATGGGTAGTTAACCCAAGCCGAGCACTCGTTATTGTTGCGTACCTTGATTGCAAATGCTTGCCAGGATCTGCGACGTACCACTGGACAATAGCATGGATTATACTTGATATATAGTGGCATGGTTGCCCAGGTACTCATCATCTCTGGGTAATCTGTGAGTAAACGTGCACGCCAATTAGGTTGGAAGATCGAGCCAGCACGCGCATCGGTCGGTAAATCCCCTATCTCAAATTGAGTAGCGAATGTGGGCTCCTTCCCTGTATGTCTTTTGACTTCTGCATTATAATCATGTAGTAAGACAAAATAAGGCATGTATTGCGATTCTGATGTTGTGATTAACCGTTGATGGGATAAATGTTGAAAGTAGGAAGACCGAAGGACCGTTTCTTCCAGATTTGTGAGAGATTGCATTTGCACGGCCACACGATCATCATGTGTCTTACCCACTTTCTCGACCCTTCTGACCCAATCTGGAACTTGAATTTCTAACGTGTCTTGTCCTTCTTCTGTAGTTCGACCACCAGGCGTCGGCATAGGCTCGTATGGCTCTTCATAGCTGTCATCGACGGGGATTTCCACTACTGTTTCAGGTTCTGGTTCCTCAATGGGCGAGGGTGGCCGTTCATATGGTAAGAGGCGTGCTTGGAGTTCTGCCACCTGTTTCCGGAGGGTCTCCATTTCTTCTGTAGATTGTTGCAAGATTACCGGCTCTTGTTGAGCAGTGGGTACACTGGCTATCTGTTTCTTTAGATCGGCACATTCAGTCTCTAGTTTTTCATATGACTCCAAGAAATTTGCATGCTCCTCAAGTAAGATGCGAATGTCTTCTGATGGAACTGCTCTATATCTGGTAGGGCTAATGGTTGCTCCTACGGTTCCTTCCATAGCCGCTTCAAAGTTGTCTTGGTTTTGTTGTTGAAGTCGTTTGTTCTCTTCTAGTGCTGCGGCCATATGCTTCCTTAATAGCCCAATGTTGCGTCTGAGTGTAGCGTTAGATATCATTTGCGATTGAAGCACTGTTTCTAGTTCCTTGACTGCTTGGTCATCTACAGTTGATGTCTTTGATTCCAATTCGGAGTGAGCCTGCTGTAGTGTGGTATGCTCGGTTAGGAGCGTCTGGTAGTCAGCTTCAAGAGTGGTGACTCTAGCTTGGAGACGTTGAGATTCTGCCTGGAGGGCAGCAGTGCGTTCTTCCAATTGATGGTAGTCTTGTTGTAGCTGATGTGCACACTGAAGTAATGTGTTGAACGTGCTATTTACATTATGAGATGCAAGGGGAAAAGTTTGAAATGCAGGGGAGGTGGGATTGGGTAGGGGGGTAGTGAATGCTGTGTGTGCCAATGATGTGAGTGGTGAGGTGGGGGGTAGTGGAGGGGGAGAGGGTGGAATTGTGGGGAGAGGTGCTGTGGTGGGTGAAATGTCCATTGGGTCAGACAGAGTGGTGTGCATAGGGGCTACCATGTAGGTGGGTATGGTAGGTGAGGTGAGTGTGGTGTTCGTGTAAATTGATGTCGTTGCGAACATTGGGGAAAGGTGCCTTTGAAACATTGTAGAGCGGAAGAACTGCTCCACAAAGGACGGGTATTGGGGTGGTGAGGTCAGGTTGAAAGAGGTGTAGGGGCCAGATGGGAAGTGAGGGTCATGGAATGGAGGTACCCGTATTGGGGGATAGGTCGGGAAACACAGGGTGCCTTCTGTGGGTGCTGGGTTTCCAACTACACTTGTAATTATGGGATGGCCAGTCATGGGTTCAGAGGATAGACGGGACGAAGTGTACAAGGGATTGGTGACGAAGGAGAAGAGGTTGTCTTGTGAGGTGGGTTCTCGAAATGAGAATGATGTGAATGAGGATGGGTTATAAGTGAAGGTAGAGGTGATGACTGTCGTTTCTTCCAAGGTGGGAGGTGGTGGTGGGGGTGGAGAAGGTGGTGATGGAGGATGCTGGGGTGAGATGGGTGATGTCTGAACAAAGGTTTCAGCGGAGAGGTCAGTGGTGGTTATGGGGGTGGCTGTGGTCTCAATGGGTACTTCTGGTTCTGTGACGGGTATCCTGATAGTCTTACCTGCTCGTGGTAACATGTCCACTCTGCGTTTGTCATACCTTACTGACTGGCGGACTGCGGTGTGGACAGCCTCTGGAACTCCTAAAGAGTCTGACACTAATTTGAGGGTGTCAATGAAGTGTTGGTCCACCCCTTCATCTGATAGCATTTCTTGCATCAAAGCTTGACCTGATACCAGAGAGAGCTGATGCCTTTCTTGTACTGCTTTGATAGTGTCGTACAGCCTTCGTAGTTGAGCTGTATATGCAGGTGCACCTACAAGTTCTGGCACTTCTTGTTGCTCCTCTTGGTGCTCTTGATCATACTCCTCCTCATCATCCTCCTGTTCTTCATCTCCGTCATCTTCTGCATCCACTTCAACAGGTGTGACAGGTGCTTGGGAGGTTGTGGCCTGCGTTTGTACATTCTCCGCTTGTTGTGCCTCTTCTGCCTCCAGCTCTACATCTTGTAATAGTTGTTCGAAGTCTTCATTAGTGAGTTCTTCCAAAGGTGCACCACTAGGAAATTCGAGATCCGTTGGGATGGGAGGGAATATCAAAATGGAACCATCGGTGCTGCGTCTTGGAAGTCGGAGTGTGAATGGTCGGACTCTTTGGGGTGGCGGAGTGACGTCTGGTGTTAGGGTGGCTCCACGTGGTTGAGCACATGGGACTTGGACCGTGCCTCTCATCTTCTTAGAAGGGGGTCCAGTGGATGTCCTGCCTCGAAACTGCTCTACCCGATTCCACATCAGGGCCCGTTGGATTGGAATGTCATAAGCCAAACACCTATAAATGATTCTTGTCAGAGCACAACAACCATATAAAACCTGTTTCCGCGGCCAGCGTTTGTGAGCTAAGTGTATCTGATCGATTATCCAGTGGGGTAGGTTGATGGTGAGGCTCTGTGTCTCTGCCAGATACAAGCTAAACCAAATCTTTTTGTGCGGCATGGTGAATCTATCCTGCGCCGGGAAAGCAAAGTGTTGCATGCACATGCGAAGGTGTATTGCAATATTAGGCGTCATGGATACCATGTCCTTGAGTTTGGTGAGACTTCGATTCTTCATGTAATCCGGTACTAGGGTTTCCTTTTCTGTAGGAATATGCATTCCGCGCATATCTAGAGCCTCTCTCACCAAATTGTTTGACAGCCTAAACCTCTTGAGCTCATTCCCCTTTGTCAGAGATGGAACCACAAATGAGCTTGCTCCTTTTGGGTTCTGATTTGGAGTCAAGGTGTTGATGAGATAATAGCATCGCATGAAGTCAGGTTTTGGGAGTCGGGCACTGAAATAGGCACTCAATCCTGCTTTTTCCCATATCGGACGTAGACCTTCCGCATTTTGTAACTTCTCAAATTCTCTTGTAAAGAAATGGTATCTGCCTTGCTTTCCATTGAAGTCCAACTCTGATTCCCATAGGTACGTTCCTTCCCCCAAGGGTCCTGCCACCTCGGTAAACCAATGGGAAGTCTTTCCCACGGGCATGGTGTGGCCACGCGGAGGGTCCGCAATAGGTATGATTTTGACGGCCTGCAATTCTTCTGGTCTTTCAATTGTCTCAGGCAAAACGGGTAAACTGTCCAGGTCCACCACTTACGGGTTTGTTTCTGTGTGAGAGCTAGTTCCTGTTGCCTCCGCCATGTTGAAAATGTCGCAGCTGATTCTGTGAGAATATATGAATAAACGTTAACATTGCAATGGACACAAAAATGACATGGTGTCCCTTGTTACAACATTAACTTAAAGTTCTGGAGTGGTTAGGGGTTAATAAGTGCTCGGTGCTGGTGTGTGTAGTTAGGAGTTAGGTAGACCTAAGAGCTAAGCGAAATGATGTGATGTGAGAGTGAAGCGGTTAGTAGGTGGTCATGGATTTATAATCGGGGTCAGGGGGTTTGTTACAAGTCTTGGGCTGCCAAATGCAGTGGATGATTTTTGCTCGTGGTTGAACATGAGGCCTTTTAGGGTCCCATTTACAACTGATTCTGTTCGTGCTCATGTGCCTTGGTGTTGAAAATGAGTGGATGTAGGCTGTGCGAGTGAATGGATCATGCTGGGTAGGGTGTGTTCTTGGTGTAGCTATTTGAGCCCGCAAACAAGCCTTAGGCACCCAAATTTGTCTTGATTGTGGGCTAGCCTTCATCGACTTTTTGGGCACCCAAATAGATTTCACGTTAGCAGAAGAATTTCCGAAAGACTTCTTATTAGTGACGTGTTGTTGGTTACTAATAAGAGGCTTTGCCCGTGCGGTTGGCGTGAGTGCAACCGGGTGTTCGCCTTTTCGCACCCACACTTGGTTCACTTGTTGAGACATTCTGCTGCGCAGGTTCTTTTGATGTTCGGCATAGGTAGTACTCTGCTTCTTCTGCCTTTGCTCCACCTTTGGTTGTTGCCTCCTTCTGGCCTTTGGAAAAGAAGGGAGTTCCTTTGCATCCCTGACTCCTTTTTTGCGAATATCATTCCTCTGCAACACATAGTTTTGGACAAGAACAGCATGGTCAACTTCATGTGCACCCCTGGAGGGACCAGGAGTCTGTGCCTTTTCTAGTTCCTTGAGTGCTCCATTATCCAACTCTACTGTAATTCGACTATGATTGACCCATACCTGAAGAAGTCCACTTCTTAGGTTTAAGTTGACTGCTTGGTCATAGATCCAGTCTTGACCCAAGACAAGAGGTTCAGTGAGATCCTCATCCTGACACACCAGTACTTTAACTATCATTGCCTCATCATGAATATAGAGGGGAAGTTCCACCTCGCCCATGCAAGGGGTTTCCACGCCTCCCAATCCTATGAGATATGCTTCCACAGGATTGATAGTTAACTGCAACTCTTGACAGTAAGACACTCTAACGGCACTAGTGGCTGCACCTGAGTCAATCAAGGCTCTTACGGACCTTGCACTCTTTCCTTGTCCTATCTCTAGGGTTACGAAAGGACGTCGATCAGTTATCCTATGTGAGCTGGTTCCTGCGACTGCACACATTGCCATATGATATCCTTGATCTGCATAGTCATTTGTCCTAGGCTGCTCTCTACCTTGCCTTCGTAGTTTCATCCTTCTGATGCGTTCTAAAGCTTTTGCTTGAGCTTCTTCTCTAATTCGCTTCTCTTCCTCTTTGCATTTCTTAGCAGTGTTGAGTCGGCTGAGCATTTCCTCCGTGAGGGGTTCCTGATACAACTTGACTCTGCATCCGCTAATATAGTTAGGGAGAACATCACCCTCTAATGTGGCTAATTGTACTGCTCCACTCGTGGAGATCCTATTGATAATCATAGGTCCGTAGCCTCTCTTTTCTAGCTTCCTCGCGTGTTGTTTCAGTGTATAGACTAAGACTAGATCTCCGGCTTTCAAGCCTTTATCCTTCACATGGGCATCGAAGTATGCCTTCTGCCTCTTTTTAGCTGCATATATTCCAGCAGCGGCTCTCAGTCTTGTTTCTCCTAATCGTTCAAGGTCAAAGATCCTAGAGGAGAGCTCATGACCTGTCCATTCATGCTCTTGTGCTACTCTCAATGTAGGGATCAAGAAGTCCAAGGGTAACACAGCGTTTTGGCCGAATACCATCTGAAAGGGGGTGGCTTGGAGTACCGTTTTGTAGGCAACTCGGTATGCCCAAACAGCATGGTGTAGCTGTTTGTCCCAATCAGAGCGTTTAGTGTTCACTAATTTTGTCAGTACATTGCATAAGATTTTATTAGTGCTCTCAGCTTGCCCATTAGCTTGAGGGTGATAAGGGGCAGACTTCTTGTGTATTACCAAGAATTCTTGGAGTAGATTTTCAATTACTTCATTTAAGAAATGAGTGCCTCTATCACTTACAAGCTCTATAGGTAGTCCATATCTTGTGAATACATTCTCAAACAAGAATTTGGCAGTTGTTTGAGCATCGTTCTTTGTCGTAGCCTTTACCTCAACCCACTTGGTGAGATAATCTGTTGCCACAATGATGTATTCTGCATGAGAACCTTTAGCTGGGGGATTAATAGGACCTATGAAGTCTATTCCCCACTTAGAGAATGCACGTCCACCCATCATAGGTTTCAGTGGCATCTCATCTTTGCGTATAGGATACTGAGTCCTTTGACAGACATCACACCGTTTCACATAGGTATGTGCATCCATGTGAAGGGTAGGCCACCAAAAGCCCGCAAATAGTATCGCCTTGATCACCCGATCTGGTCCAAAGTGTCCTCCTGCTACACCTTGGTGAGCAGTTTCCAAGATCTTAAGATATTCACTCTCATGGACACACAGTCTCAGGTAACCATCCTTACCGCGTTTGTATAGATTATCACCAATGAGTGAGTAATCCAAGGCTTCTTGTTCTAAACTCCTTTTCCTAGCCAGAGTCATGTCTGGAGGGAATGTGTTTGTCCTTAGGAATGATACTAGTGGTTCGCTCCATTCTGGCACAATGGATACTTGATAAAGAGTGGCGTGTTCTACTGGTGGTTTAGTGCAACAGATTGGGCATTCCTTGCACAACTTTTGGACATCCGCTTCCATAGTTGGCCAATGCACTCCGAATCTCTTTAGAGTCTGTAAAGTTCGTTGCTTTGAATGGTGTTGCTCTAACGCACCTACATGTGCTAATTGCAACCATTTAGCGTACTCATCCTCTTCTACGCAACAAGCCAAGATCCCTTGATCTGTGTGCTTGTACATGCTTCCTGCCATGATGTGGTACTTTTGGGTTTTTACCACCTCTCTATTCCGTGTGTTTACCACTGGATGGTTAGGCCCGTATGTCAATACTGGTACCAATGGCTTAGCCCACTGCGGTACAACTTCCAAATTAAACAAGTAAGCATCAGGAAGGTCATCTGACACTCCTTGTGGGGCTTCTCCCGATGTGAGCCTAGAGAGATGATCTGCTCTCAAATGAGTCCTACCTTTCCTTACCACCACTTCAAAGTCATATTCCATGAGCAGGAGAAACCATCTTACTAATCTTCCTGTATTGCATGGTTTATTTACGAGGTACAGCAATGCCTGATGATCAGTAAAAAATTTAAACTTATTTGCAAGCAAATAATGTCTGAATTTCTTAACTGCATATACCATGCCTAAGCCTTCTCTCTCTGTAGTGGTGTAATTTCGTTCAGCCGCATTCATCTGTCTACTGGCATAGGCAATTGGAAGATCCATATTACCTTCACCAGTAGGTTGTGCAAGAACACATCCAATAGCATAATTGGATGCATCCACGTGAACATGGAATGGCTTATTCCAATCTGGCGTGGTCAAGATTGGTGCTGAACATAATCTTCGTTTAAGTTCCTGGAAGGAATTCTCACATTCATCCGTCCACTCAAAGTTAGTCAGAAGCCCGTACATGGGTTTTGCTATGACAACATACATGTGTATAAATCGTCGATAATAACCACAATGCCCCATGAAAGCTTGTACTTCCTTGACACTCTTTGGCCTAGGTAGCTCTGCTATGGCTCTCACTTTTTCTTCGTCGGTAGATATGCCATTCTTTGACACTATGTGTCCTAGAATCTTGCCTTGCCTGACCATAAAAACACACTTTTCTGGGTTCAGGCAGACTTGATATTCTCTACATTTGTCAAAGATTTGTCTGAGTTCAGGAATATGGGTTTGTCTAACATTGGAATGAGCACAGAGATCATCAACATAGACTTCTAAACTCTTCCTTAGGAACTCCTTAAACACATGGCACATCAGCCTCTGGAAGGTAGCTGGTGCATTGGTAAGCCCAAATGGCATTACTCTAAAAGCAAAAATGCCCCATTGTGTGGCAAAGGCTGTCTTATGCTGATCCTCTGGGGCTATGGCTACTTGATTGTAACCCAAAAATCCATCAAGGAAGCTGTACACTTCCTTGCCTGCCACTCTTTCTAAGAGATGTTCTGTGATAGGAAGCGGATAGTTATCTCGAATTGTGGCTGCATTAACCTTTTTCAAGTTAATGCACACACGCAGCTTGCCATTCTTCTTGGGCACCACAACAATGGGGGATACCCACTCGGTGTGCTCAATTTCATAGATAAATCCAGCTTCAACCAGTCTATCTATCTCTTCTTTGATCTTAGCAGCGTAATTATCATTATATGTATAAGGCTTCTGCTTAGAGGGTTTGGCATCTGAAGTCATGGGGATGGTGTGTGAGCAGATGTCCGGGTCAACACCTTTCAAATCCTTGTAACTCCAAGCGAATACATCTCTGTATTCTCTTAGCAAGGCAATCAATTCGTGCTCTTCTTCTTCTGTCAGGTCATGGCCTATGTACGTACATCTCTCCTCTCCTTCTTCTAGGGCCACTACAATTTTCTTGGTAGTTTCTTTGTTATCATAGGCCTCTCCTGATTGTGCCTCTCGTTTAGGCATTCTTATCATGACTCTCCTGTCATCTATCTCATACTTCTTAAAATTTTCTGGGACCTCAAACAAAGATTCTTCCTCCTCTGGTGAGACTTCTTTCTTCTTTCGTTTCTTTCCTTCTTCCTTCGGGGTCATATGCGTTGCTAATCTTACATCATTTGTAACCTCTCCATGCCTCTGGGGTTGAAATTCTACTTCATGGAAGTATTCTTCATCTGATGCAAATGGTGGGTCCATAATGATTGACTCTAGATCGGAGTCACTTGCATCCTCAAATGCATCAGGGCTAGGTTCGCATTCTTCTAGAACTGCTTCTCCCATGATTGGCTCTATGGAGAAGACTGAAATGTCATAACCATCCTCATCACAATGAGGTGTCCATTGTTCTTCATTGATGGCCACGTCCATGGTTGCTAAAATTTCTGCCCAGCCATGGGGTTCAAATTCCTCGTCAGGAAAGACTACAGGTGCATAGGCTGGGTCTTGAATGGGTCTATGAGTTTCGTTCGCACCTACCTCTCTGGCTTTCTCTCTCTTCTCTTCTTCTACTGCTACCTTGCACATCCATAAGTGAGTATCTTCATGCATCCATGAGGATCCAGACCCTATGGAATGCATCGATTCTGTATCATCTTTGGCTCTATGGATGGGATTCCATTGGATAGGAGGGACATCTCGATGAGAATAATCCTTGAGATTGACTTTGGTCGTAACACCCAAGTGTTGCAAATACAAGGAGTTGGTTCCCCAATCCTGTACCACTTGCAACTGTCGCATAAATGGTCTTCCCAAAATCATCTCATAGGCATGATTTTTACTGAAGTCACATATGGCAAATGTATGCTCAAACTCGACACCACAAGTGGTGAGAGTTATGCCTTCTAGCAATCCCAAGGGCCTCTCTATATGACCATCGGCCATTTGCAATTTCATTCTCGTTGGCCTGAGTGCCGGCTTGCCCCAACGCTTCCATAGGGAAGTAGTGGCAATTGCAACTCCTGCACCTGAGTCCAAGATTGCCTTGGTGGTGTACTCCTGGTAGGTGATGGGAAGGTAGGTGTTCCCTTCTTCACCTTCACACATATCTCCGATCTTGTCCAAGGGAATTACTGGCACTGTCCTATGGGACCCTACCCGGGAACGTGGTTTTGCAACTTCAGTTACTTGACTAGCTACATATTTCCGCGCTTTTGGTCTATCCTTAGGCAGTTCTTCCAAAGTGAGATCTCGCTGCTCCTTGGCGTTCTTTACTACCTCCGTGTTCCTTGATATGACTGAGTCATCGTTCCTTACCATGACTGTAGGTGTTCTCATACAGGTGGACTTAGCTTCCCATGGGCCTGTGAAGTGGGGCAGCTCTTGTATGGAATTAGACTCAAAGTCCAATCTCTCGTGCGACTGAGTACTCTCATGTTCCCCGTAAATAGATGGGATGTCTTGTGGGAATTGATCGTGTGCATCATCCACAAGTTCAAAAGGAGGAGCGACTTCACTTTCGTTATCCCATTTATCTTCTTGAATCTCTCGTAGGAAATCTGGTGCAAACCGATTCATAGAAGAAGAAGTGTCTGGCTCCGTAGAATTAGGCACATAAGCAACCTGGGAAGGAGGGCTTATTCTATCGTTGGCTCTCTCCTCGTTCCCATAGATGGCTGGAGCACAAGCTTCTTGGGGAGGATTACTTATTCTATTACTTTCCCGAACAGGCTCATACGCTCTCTGAGAAGGAATGTGGGTCACCTGTGGAGGCATGCAAACTTTCGAGGGAGGTTCCTCTGCCTTTTGAGGGGGAAGATAAGCTTCTTGAGGAGGCACATGGGCTTTTTGAAGAGGCTGGCTTATTCGTTCTCTTGCTCTTTCCTTTCTTTGAGGGGCAGGTTCCTTTTCTGATTGTGCAATTAACCTCTCTATTCTTTCTAACAATCCATCAAAATGCAACTGTGTCTTCGCTGAGCTTGAGATGTTAAATAGGCGACTGGCCTCAAACATGGTCTGAGCCAATTCCACCATTTTGGCACAAATTTTGGTTCGTTCAAGCTCTAGCTCGGCTCTAGGGTAGCATTTTTCATGATCAGTTACGTTTGGCCCTTCTTGGATTCTGGCCTGATATGCTTTAAGCATCATATTAAGGTCCTCGGGAGTGGGATCAGCTAATACTGATCCTACTCGGGGTGGTGGGTGGGTTACGTGAGGTGTATTAGGGGGTGGAGGGACGGAGGGTGATGGGGATGGTAGCGGTGGAAATGTGTGAGAGTGCGGTTGGGATGTGATCTCTATGATTTTGGCCTTGGTTTCTCGTAGACTTTCCTCAAGTTCACTCATCTTCTTCGCCCATTGCCTTTTCATACGTTCACGGCTATCTCTCCAAACTCTAGTCCTTTTCTTGGTTATGCTCTCAGTTTCACTAGCTGTTGGGCTCTTTTCCTGGTCTACCCCTTGGTTTTGCTGCAATGCTTGAGCCCTAGTGACTACTTGTACGGGAGCAGTGGAAGTGACGCTTCCTGTGGAATCTACTAATAACCCAATAACGTTGATAGGCGTGATTTTTGGCATATTATTGGGGTTCTTTGGGCAATCTCGTAAGAGATGCTCTTTTCCACAATCCTAGCAAAAGCCTTGGATCGTTACTGACTGGGGTTGTGTAGGTGGAGGCAAGGGACAATCACAAATGAGGTGATCTCCTTGGCATCTGTAGCACGGTCCTCTTGGGAATGGAGGTCTTACTTGCCTAGGTTGAGGTCTAGGGTTGGGATTTGCGTACATGACATTTGTGTAGTCTGACTCCCAACTAGGTTCACTCGGTTCTTCACTATAGTAGGACTCACCATGTTCCGGAGATTGCATATAGTAGGCCTGGGGGCTATCTATATGTGTTGAATCAAAGCTATGGTCACTAGGGTCACTTTCCGAGATCAATGGTGTTACTGGGACAATAGCTCTGTTCAAATTCTCTTCTGCGGCTGCATACTTCACTGGAATTACATTAGCTGGGGCTGGGGGTTGTTGAGCTAGCACAGGTTGAGGCCTTTGTTGGTTTTGGTATTGTGGTTGGTAATTTTGTTGTGGCCTACCATATGGTTGTGGAGGGTACGGGTTTTGGTATCTTCCTTGCTGCGGGTATGGCTGAGGGTAGGGTTGCCTAACTGCCTGCTTGTTGTATGGGCAATCTTGTGCGGTGTGATTGGTGTATCTTCGTTCTATGGTGCAATATTGGCTATTTGGATTGACCTGGGGTTGAGCCATAATGGGACACACGTTTGCCATGTGGTCGCCACCGCAGGTATAGCACCTCTTTGCTGGGGCAAACCTTGGGATTTGTTTGCTAGTTACACCTAATTTCTGAGCTACTTTTTCGGTAAGTTCCTCAATTGATGTGGACTGCGTGGAAGAGTGACTAGATGCACTATCTGAATCTTTGTAGATTTTGGAGAGCTCTAGTTCTTCCCCTAGGTTATCTTCAATGTCAATGCACATGCGTACACATTCTTCTATGGTCCTAGGGTCCTTCAGATACACATAGGATCTCAATTTCGTACTCAGCAATCCATCAAGGAATAAGGCTACTTGTTTAGCAGATGTGGGTAGCTCCGAAATAGGACACCTTTCAAGATATTGTCTAAATCTTCTTCCGGCCAATCTGACAGTCTCTTGGGGGGTCTGTTTGAAGCTGTGAATCAATGAGGAGGTATTGTGTCTTATGCCACTCTTAGAGAACTCTACAATGAAAGCCTCTAGGAGTTGGTCTATGCTCCTGAACTGCCGCTCATCCAATGGCTGAAACCATGTAAGTGCCGTATTCCTCAGGGTTAGACCGAAGGCATTGTACTGCGTGAACAGATCCTCCACTTGTTCAGCTCTCAAGACTTGCTTGAACTCCGCCACATGATCATAGGGATCTCCCGTGCCGTCAAAGTAATTCTTCATGGACTTAACTAGCTGGGTGGGTCTCAAAGTTCTTGTGTGCTCTCTAGGCCTTGGCATAGGAAATCCATCCACATTTCTTTGGTTCCTGTGAGCTCTAAGCACCTCAGGTTCTACCCTATTCATCTCCGTCCTCGTTCTTTCTCTGCCCACTGGATTGGCAAAGCTTACTTCTGGTCTATCTCTACTTCTGTCTCTTTGCATTCCATGAGCTTGGGATGTTCCAGCTCCAGGGTGACCATAGGATACATTTGATCTTGGTTGGGGGAAAATGAATTCACCCTTCCAAGTGTAAGCATGCCTATCATTCTCGGTCACCACAAAGATCCGTTCTGAAACGTGATCTAAGTAGGTCACCCTGCCTGGACTATCAGGATCCTTAAACTCGTAGATCATGATGTTTCCTATATCAGTTGGCTGATTAGATTTATACCTCCAGAAGGCTTCGTCGGTTTCTCTATTGAGGAGCAACTCTATGCTCTTGTTGTCTTGGGGTACCCACTCAGGCGTGATAATCCTAGTGAGAACTGATTTACCTCGAGGGGTTCTAGGTTCCGCACCCATGTTTCCTTGTTCTAAGTCACCTAAGTCTGCCTTTGAGATTACATTTCCAAATTCATCCGTCCTATCTGGGTGACTGGTGACTACGTATATGGTTCCTTCCTTGTCCAGGTATGCACCGTTTTCAAACTTGACGGCTGGGTGCTCTAGTCCTATGGATTGGTCAGGGTTTTTGATCTGGACCACGGATCTTCCTAGGCCGTCCTCATAGATGCTGGCACCTAATCGGTTGGTCCTAAGGTACTCCAACTGTGTTTTGTAAGGGCCTTCCACCCTGTACAAGTAAGGCACTCCTGAACTTCCCGTAGGTCTGTCCATGCCTTGAGACATCTCTGACTCACTGGTCTCAGAGCTAGGGTAGTTCGAGTGGTGGCTCAACTGCTGGGCCCAGGACCTAGCAGTGTGGTTGACACTAGCCTCTGAAGATCTAAGGCTTTGTCTCTCCCTTGCTAAATATCGTCCTGATCTAAGGTTCATATGCCTAACTAAGGAGCCCAATTCTTGGCCCAGAGTACAACCTCGTTGCCGATCAATTGGTATCAGTCACTTGATTCTTTTTAGTTATTTATCGTGTTTAAGGTCTTGTCTGATATTACGTCGTCGGAATACTTGAATGTTCTTCGTGCTTTCAGGTTGATCGTTCCACGTTAGGTTCTTTTTCTTTATGTTATCGACAGTACAGAGATTAAGTTTTTAGCTTGAACTTGAGTTTTTAGGTAGTCTTCAACTTGATAACTGCCTATCGTCGCTCTGACTTACTCCTACCTCTCGTCGTTCTTAGCCTACGCTATGAATTGACAGAGGGGGTTAAAAGTGTCCAACCTTTTGTTTCCTGCTCGGTTGCCCTTGAGTGCCCAGGAAATGTGTTCCCAAGCTCGCACTTACACTTGCTTAGAACGCCTCTCGATGCTCTGTAAGAGTTTCAAAGTTAGCTTTGAAATTTACATTCCAAAGACAGAACCAATTATTTTCATTCATGCAGCACAAACACAAACTTGCTTAGTGATTTTCAAGAAAACAATCCTAAGGACCCCTGACTTTGATCCCCCTGGGTATGGTCAACTTCAAAATACCCTATCTGAAAATCAATGCATTATCTTTATAAAAAACAGTTGAGGGCGTGTAGTATATGCCACGAGCTTTCCAACAAGCCCTAGAGCTCAAAAAATGGATTTCGTATGAAAAAGTTGTGACCGTTCAGGGTTCTAAGGTTACGACAGGGTTCAAACAGGATCACTGTGCAACAGGTTTTCCCCAAGTTGTTTTCCTAAGGCTTCCTCATGTGCTCAACAGTATAATATTTGTGCCCAAAATTAGCCCAACTCTTCAATTAACAATCCTTAAAAAATTTGGCTAAAATTGGCTGTCAATCGCGATGGACAGGGCTGTCAATCGCGATGGACACTCAGTCAATCGCGATGGATAGAGGATTCAATCAATCGCGATGGACAGAGGGCTCAGTCAATCGCGATGGACACCCAATCAATCGCGATGGACAGGCAGTCGGTCGCGATGGACAGAGGATTCAGTCAATCGCGATGGACAGGCAGTCGGTCGCGATGGACAGAGGGTTCAGTCAATCGCGATGGACACCCAATCAATCGCGATGGACAGGCAGTCGGTCGCGATGGACAGGGGGTTCAGTCAATCGCGATGGACAGGCAGTCGGTTGCGATGGACAGAGGGTTCAGTCAATCGCGATGGACAGGCAGTCGGTCGCGATGGACAGGGGGTTCAGTCAATCGCGATGGACAGGCAGTCGGTCGCGATGGACAGGGGGTTCAGTCAATCGCGATGGACAGGCAGTCGGTCGCGATGGACAGGGGGTTCAGTCAATCGCGATGGACAGGCAGTCGGTCGCGATGGACAGGGGGTTCAGTCAATCGCGATGGACTGAAATTTTGCAAGATTTTCAAAAATTTTGGTGGAAAGGTGGTGTGCAGGGTCTCTAGTCCACTGTGGTGCACTCAGATTTACCAAAAGGTGAGAATTTCTGTCAATCGCGATCGACAGAAGTCGGCGACTGCGAGACAGTTTCGTCGAGTTCCGTACCTACGCAGAAGCTGGGGATGGTGATGTGACCTGTACCTGCAAGATAGCTCAAGAAACATGCAAAAACAGCACATGCAATTTCGCTCTCTCGCTCTCTCTCACAAGTGAAATGAGGGAAATGAGGTGGAGATGGGGATATAGTCAAAAAAACTGAAATTTTCGCGATGATGGAGATGGAGGTGAAAGATGGTGAGGATGATGATGATGATGATGATGGTAAAGTACGAAAGAGAAAAATAGGAAAAATAAAGAAATTACCTACAACTCCAATGCGTCAACTCTACGTCTTACCATCACACGCTCGTCCTCAAAGCTCGATCCCCGGCAACGGCGCCAAAATTTGGTGTAGCTCAATGATGAGTAGCACCTCCTTTAATGTCAATCCGGGAAGACGTGAGGATGGTATGAAGACCTCGAGCAAGTGGCGGCACAAGTGCGTGAGTGAGAAGCACACTAGCATGCACACACATACACACACACGCGCACACACGGCAAGACAAAGAGTGAGAATCAATGGAGTTCTTCAATTACTTTCAAAATGCTCTTACAAGTTCGTTTCAATTACAATCCCCCCCAAAAATGAGCTCTCAAGCTCTTTTTATAGTTTTTGACTAGGTTTTGGCCCTGTCCAGACCTAGTGTCCGGCCTAGTTAAAAATTAGGTTCCAGGGCCAATTTGAGGGCTCAAACGGAGTCTAAAAAATACGAAAATTGATATGTAGGTACTTATAAGGCTCCTCAAGCTCAAGGACTCCTTGGCTTGCACAAAATGGAGCTACAAAAATATGAAATGGTATTTACAATGATTGTTAGTGATAAGAATCACTGTTAAAAGATGTAGATTTGGAAAAAATTGAAGGGCCTATCTGCCAGATTTGCGTCGACTACTTTGTCTACTTACTCCTTCACCTTGTTCTGACTCTCTCCGCTGGCTTCTTTGTCTAGTCAGTCCTTGGGTGCCCATACTGCTCTCAACACCGGACTACATACAAAGTGGCAACCGGAATGAATCCCTTCAAGCTTGCTTATGGGTTGGAAGCAATCGCGCCGATGGAGGTAGTAGTGCCAAGCCTACACGTGGTCCTAACTCAGAAATTGCTGCCCGAAGAGTCTTTACCATCTCGGTTGGATGCCCTTAGAGACATGGATGAACAGTGTTGGGAGAGTTTCCTGACTCTTCAAGAAGTTCAGTTGCGGCAAGCTCATACCCATGATCGTTTCCTCAAGACTCCAGTTTTTTCGGTGGGCCAACTTGTGCTATTTTATAATGCTAAATCAAATCGTTCTGCTGGAAAATTTAAATTACGGTGGTTCGGTCCTTACCGGATTAGTGAGCAAGTGGGACCACCTACTTTTCGGTTGACTACCTTGACCGGAGTTCCTCTTCCCAAAGTGATTAATGGTTCTAAGCTACACCCATATCACCAACTGCCTGATCACCGCTGACATGTTCCTCGTTTTTCCGCGTGTCACTTATTTTCTTTTTATTTCCGTATCTTGGTTGAATATAAATCGTAAACCTCCTCGTTTTGATATCTAAATATAATTAATCGCCGCCCTATGTTACTAATTCTGTTCATGCATGCACACCGTAATTATGGAGGTTATCATTTCAATACCGCGCAATGATTAGGGTTTTGATCATCTTACGTTGCCGTGTGTCTACTTAATCTTGTTCCTCTCATTGTTAATCGCTATTGTGTCTGTGTGTTTTTGTGATCTGTGTTTTTTGTGTCCTCTATGTTCTTGAGCTTTTGCGTGCGCATCATGGAAGCACTAGCCAATATTGCTACCTTCCGTGAAGGACTCACTCCGGAAGTGAGTGAGTATCTACGTATTCGTGGCCTTTTGAACTTCGCTGAATTGCCCTGGCATTCAGTGGAGTGTCACCCTTTCTACGCGCAGATTATTTCTGCCATTGCAGCCACACCTGCTACGGAGCAGAGTTGGCCTATTCTTTGTTTGCCGTCACGTGTCGTTATCACCCTGGCGTCGTTTGCTGCAGCTTTCCGTCTCCCTATGGAAGGATTGGAAAATGGTCCTCTCCTTTCGGTAGCCACCATGACCTAATTATTTCCACGGCACTCATCTAATGAGTACGCCATTCTATGTCGCCCTGATCCTGAATGGACCGCATTGCAATTTCTAGTTGCCATATTGAATTTGCAAAAATATACCTATGGGATTTCGCATCCCTTTTACTCAATGATCGACATGGCTTCTCGTGAGCCTGTCAATTTTGCATCTTTTTATTTCCAGCGCATTCATCGTGAATGTGTTACGGTTATTAAACACGTTAATAAGGGTGATCTTCCGCGCTCTCGTCTACCCCATATCCTTACCTTTCTTTTTCCAGCCATTCAAGCCGCGCAACCTCCGCCAAAAGCTCCCATCTTGTTCCATGAAGACTCTGTTCAAGTGCTCGAGGACGAAGAAGATGATGATGAAGATCTCTTCCAACTTCTTCACCGGAAACGCAGACATATAAGCCCCTCTGAGAGTCAAGTACAAGGCTCCACAGTCGGACATGAAGAAGAGGTTTTCCACGACACCGCAACTTCTATCCATGTTGATTCTTCCGCCCATTCTTCTCCGGATAAGCAGCAGGAACAAAGTGCGTCCACCACCAATTCTGAAGAAGTTTCTTCTCACGAAGATTCTCGGCAGCACCATCAAGAGACTGTGGGTGAAACTGTTGCTGAAATTCTTAATGAGGTATGTTTGTTATTGATCTTTGGAGTTGTCCTCTCCAATCATTTAGAATAAAGAATTAACAATACATCTTTATTTTGTCAATCCTGGAAGTATACATGAGACCACAGCCCCTTCCACATGATAGAATCCAAGAAATAAGAGCTAAATGGATGAATTTCTGAGAATAATGAAGATGAAGAGGAATTTCTAGGGTTTGGATTATCTTGAGCAAATCTCCATCATTTTCCACAATCTTGGTGTCTAAATCATGTTATTTCTTCAGCAGAATACATCCATAAAGTCAAAACTCAAAAATGTTACTTGTACCTTCCAGACGAGACAATCGCAATTCTGTACAAACAGACGATTTTCATCTCCAGCACCTTTTTTCATCAATTTCTCACTCAATACATCAGTAATCAGCTCTCTTCATACATATTCAACAGAAACACACGATAGAAGCTCACAAATCTCCATGGATACACAAAGAATAGACTCACAACTCAAAGAAACACAAAGAGGAGAAAACACGATTTTCAGCAGGAAACTCTCTCTTCACTTGGATAGCATGTCATACAAAATAACCAACCCTCTCATAATAGAGGAAATTGTCTTATATACATTTTCAAGTGTCCCTTTTCACACTTGAATTTTGGTTCTTTCCTCTATTATTCTAAAAATATGCTATCTAGGAGTTTCCAAAAATTCTAGAAAAAATACATAAGATTCTATTCTACATAAGGAAGACTCTTCCTTATTTTTTCATCAGTTACATAAATATTTTTACAAGTTTTTGACATTTTACAATTGTTTCTCATCAAAAAATACTACAAAAAATACTTCTTCTAACATTCTTCCCCTCCTAGACCTTTTGGCTCCTGACAAAAGACTTTCCTGCTCTTATATCTGAATGCTCTCTTCACTTCTTCTTTCGTTGATAGACCTGTGACAGTAGGTCATGACTTTTTCTTTCTGTAATGTTCAGGTTATTTACCATTTCAAACAGTGCTTTCCTCCATTGTATAGCAGCCTCTAGTTTATCAATGACATCCTTTTTCAAATACTCTGTGTAAGCAGCTTCATATGCAGTAAGACGAGAATTTGTGACCACTGACAAGTTTCCAAATATCTCTGATTCTCTTTCAAAAAACCCATAATCAAATGCATCTTCAAAGATCTGTAAATAATGACTGCCCAAAAATATTATTCTATCGTAATAGGCCATCAAGCATATTCTATCAGGTGTTTCATTGAGATCAAACAATAATGCATCAGTAGGAGAATTGAAGCCAATGTAATTTAATATTGTGACATCTGTATCTGTGTATGTCTCTATACATGCCAAAATTAGTCTCATTACTCTGATTAGTAAAATGCATGCTGGTTCATTCACATCTTTGTATGTAGCTATAACAGACTTAGTTGTATCCACCATATATTTTTTTGTAGGCCATGTTCCTGCCTTTGGACCTGCTATCTTTGGGAAATTCAACCATTTAGGTGGGATTTGTCCTTCTTTCCTTCTTTCCCAAAAAATTGTCCATTCTCTTCTTCTTGCTACTAGGCAGTAAGCTGGATTAATTTTCAACTGAAGGGGTGCTTCCTTCCAAATTTTCCTGCATTCTTTATTTGCATCCAACCATCTATTCCTCCATTTTGGATTGGCTTTCTCAAATAATTCTTTGGTCACATTGATATCCTCTTCATACTCTAGATAGTTATTTGGAGGTAATCCAACTCTTTCCAACTGATAGTTTTTTATACTTTCCATAATCATGCATAAAGGTATGCCTAGTCCATCTGCAACCCAATGATGTTGATCAGGATTTATTCCTGTATTTAGAGCAAATGTGACAATTTGATCTTCATATTCATCATGCATTTTTCTAATGAAATCCATTTTGGACTCTCTGTTTGTCAACAATTTCTGGACAAATTCCTCTGAATATTCTTCTTCTGGTCTTTTATTTTCTGATTCACTGCCATGTTGGTTTCTATCATCACTTCCCACTTCATAGTCTACTCTATATGTAGTCTCTATCTGTGCTTCTTCTTGAGCTTGTGGCTTTTCCAGCTTTTTCTGTAATTCTTCTATTGTCACCATCAAACTTCTATTTTGAGTTGCCCATATCTCTCTTTCTTTTATCCATTCACTCCTTTTCCTTTTCTAATTTTGATTGCCAATCACTTCTTTCTTTTTCCATATCCATATGCAACTTGTTATAACCTCTCATTGATGTAGCAGCATGTGTACTAGCCTGTTTCTCCAACTCCTTGGCTTCTTTTAACTCTGTTTGTAATCTCTTGATCTCCTTGTGCAATTCTTCCTTTTCTTCCTCTGTTATATGAACAGTCATGCTTTCATCCTTTAACTGGCCTTCTTCTAATAATAGTTTTTTTATTTCCTCATTTGCTTTAGTCAAAATTTGATAAGAAGTCTGCAAGGTTCTGTATCTTCCTTCAATTTTTCTCAGCTCCATCTCCATTTTATTATTCTGCTCTATTAGTTTCACACTCTTCTCTTCAAGATATTGGATTCTATTTTGTTTCTGTACTTCTAATTCTTCCAAAGAAATTATTCTATGTGCTAGTTCTTCATTCTTCTCCTGCACAATCTTCAATTGTTCTGTCATTTCCCTTATGTGCTCCTTAATGATATTACTACTTTTTTCAAATTCAGACTCTGCTACCATTCCTGAAATGATCATATTCCTGCTTGAAGGTCTAAACTGCTCTATGTTGCTCATAATGATTTGGCAAGCAGATCTTATATTTTTGGGTATTCTTTCCAACCCAACTTCCATTTCCGGTTGTTTGACTTCTATCTGTTTATCTTCTTTGCACTCATTCTCCTCTTCTTCTTTTTCATACTCTACGACCTTAGTCTTGTGTTCTTCATCGCTTTGATCAACTTCCAATGTTTCTTGGTCTGCAACATCTTCTTCAAATTCCAATGTCTGATCATCCTGGTCTTCATGTCTTGATCTATCTTCAACTACCTTTGCTTCTTCTACCTCATTACTCTCCAATTCTGGTTGTTCTTTTTCAGAGAACTATGTTTCTTTCTCCTGTATCTCTTTTTCTTGAATTAGGGTTTCTTGAATTAATGTTGATTCAATTTCCTCAGTGAATTTTATCTGATCATTACTAGTCTGCTTTTTCTTTTCCTCCTCTTGTTCATCTATGTCCATTAGGTCCAGCTCCTCCTCTTGTCCTTGATCTTTTGTGATTGTAATCTCCTCATTATTGTTCAAATCATAAAGTACATCCTCTATGCTTTGTTTGATTTCCTTTTCTATAACTCCTTCTAATTCTTCAGCATTCTTCTTTTCCATTGTTTCCTTTATTTCCTGAATTTGGTTTGCACCCTTCTGTTTTATGACTGAACTGCTTATCTGTACCGCTTTTTCTGCTTCTACTTTCTGTTCATCAAATTTAACATAAGTTTGTTGGGAAGGTTTTGTCCACATTGACTTTAGTCCTGAATGCACCAGCCCACAACTGAATTCCTTTCTTACTTCACTTTCTTCTTCTGACATTACTGCTTTTCCTTTCATCATCCTTCTTTCTTCTTCAGGACTAACCTGCTTTACTGCTTCTTCCTGGACTTGCTTCTCTTGAGGCTTCTCTCTCAACTCTTCAGATGTTTTATGTTTCTCAGTGGCCTGTGTAACCACATTAGGAGTACTAGGTACTGAAAAATTCAAACTTTTTAATAAGAATTTTCATTGTCACTTTCAGAGTCTGAAGAAAAATGTGAAGATCCTCCTATTTCTGGTTTTTCCACTTTTGACTCTTCTTCAACAGTAGATTCCTTCTGATTTTCTCCTACTGTCACTTCTTCTGTCTCTTTTATAGTTATAATTTCAACTACTGATTTTCCCTTCCCCTTCTTGGTCAACTTCTTCTTTTGCACTGGTTTCTTTTGAACCTTCTTTTTTACTACAATTGTGGTTCTGGTTTCTGGAGGTCCTTGCAGTTCTTTGAAGTATGCTAGCAGTTCTACTTCTTTCTTAACAAATACTTCCTCTCTCTCGGCTGCCATCATTTGATCATTTGATCATTTGATCTTTGGAGTTGTCCTCTCCAATCATTTAGCATAAAGAATTAACAATACATCTTTATTTTGTCAATCCTGGAAGTATACATGAGACCACAGCCCCTTCCACATGATAGAATCTAAGAAATAAGAGGTAAATGGCTGAATTTCTGAGAATAATGAAGATGAAGAGGAATTTCTAGGGTTTGGATTATCTTGAGCAAATCTCCATCATTTTCCACAATCTTGGTGTCTAAAGCATGTTATTTCTTCAGCAGAATACATCCATAAAGTCAAAACTCAAAAATGATACCTGTACCTTCTAGAAGAGACAATCGCGATTCTGTACAAACACAGGATTTTCCATCTCCAGCACCTTTTTTCATCAATTTCTCACTCAATACATCAGTAATCAGCTCTCTTCATACATATTCAACAGAAACACACAATAGAAGCTCACAAATCTCCATGGATACACAAAGAATAGACTCACAACTCAAAGAAATCACACAAAGAGGAGAAAACACGATTTTAGCAGGAAACTCTCTCTTCACTTGGATAGCATATCATACAAAATAACCAACCCTCTCATAATAGAGGAAATTGTCTTATATACATTTTCAAGTGTCCCTTTTGACACTTGAATTTTGGTCCTTTCCTCTATTATTCTAAAAATATGCTATCTAGGAGTTTCCAAAAATTCTAGAAAAATTACATAAGATTCTATTCTACATAAGGAAGACTCTTGCTTATTTTTACATCAGTTACATAAATATTTTTACAAGTTTTTGACATTTTACAATTGTTTCTCATCAAAAAATACTACAAAAAATACTTCTTCTAACAAGGTAATAACCATGATTGAAGTTGTAATCGACAAGACTGAAGCAAGCAGGCAGACAATTCTGATACCTACTCCTCCACCCATAAACCCGGTTGAGTCCCTTGTCGTTGTTCAACCTATTGTTCCTGAAGAACCCGCTACCTCATCTTCTTCACCCAATTATTCACCACCTTCCCCTCACCTATTATTAGCCTCTTCATCTCAGCCACTTCCTCCTCTTCTACCTCCGATTCCAATGTTTACTGAATTAGAATCAATGGGTCGCATGTTGATCCAGTTCTCGCAGCAGTTACTAATGCAAATGAAGATGGCTACTGACAATATCAGACAAGAATTGCAACATAAAGTCAATGTTTTAGAAGCTGACATTGCCCCTTTATAGGAGGAAGCAAATGCTGTAAAAGCCGAAAACCATGCTTTGCAGATGCAGGTTCAACAGCTTCAAGCTAAGCTTGCCGAACAGGACTCTTTGATTGCCCAAAGAGATGCAGCGGTGGCTGAGTTAAGAGCCAAAAATGATTTGTTAAATGCTCGTGATGCAGAGATTATACAGTTAACACAGTTAGTATAGGATAAAGAAGATGCTCGCGTGGCACTTGGGAATTTATTGGAAGAAACTAGAATACAGCTTGATGAAGTTGTGCAAAAAGGATAGAAAATGGCGAATCTAGCAAAGCAGACTAATGCAGAACTCCAGGCCGCAAATGCCGATCTATTTCAGGCGAATTCTGCTCTTAAAGCCAAGACGACTCTGGCCCTTCAACTTCAAAAGGACATAGCAGCGACTAAGAAGGAAAGAGATGCTTACTACCAGACAATCCAATATCAAGCTCAAGAGCTGGAGAGAAGAGAAAAGCAATTAGGTGTTCAAGCTGACAGACTTTCAAGAATCGATAAACAAATTGAAGAAATGAGATTGTGCCGCGATGCAGCCATGTCCAATAATTTTTATTTTCAAGAGGCATTTTTGCAGACGTAGACGGAAATTTTGATGAGTCAAGTCATTGCGGCCAGTTCAGTTTGCACTGACGCACAATTAATAGAGCCGGAAACCTTAAAAAAGATGTTGGATTCGCTAAAACAGAAAATTACTCGAACATTCAAGTTGGCTAGGACCATGTATATACAAGGCATCGTAGATGAGCCTTGATTTTGTTTCCATTGCGGGTTCAAATCCATTGTGCGTGCCAGTGTAAGCTGCCAGATTGGCCTTCTGTAATTCATCTGTAATTCATATTTTCCTATACCGCACGTACCAAAAGGTCGTAGCGAAGTGTTGTACCTCTTTATCAAATAATGAAAAGACATTACGGTGGTTCTCCAGTAGAGAGAGACGGGATCGCCAGACTGTCTGTCTGGGCGATTGCGATCTGTGGAGACGCAGTAGTGCAGTGTTCGTGAAATCCGAGTACTGTTGTTCTTACCTTCGTTTAATTACATTAATTTGTGATTAACACAGTAATGTATGTTGCCGATATAAGTCTGTGCGGTGGTAATTAGTAATTACTGCGTTACATACTGTGAAAGGTATAACCGAGTATGAATAGTAAAAACCTGCATAAAGGATTTGATATTGAATATTAACATTCTGCTAAATTGATAAGTTAAATGGGAAAATAATTTATAGGGCCTCCGAATTATCAGACCCCTACCATCCCCAAGAACCTGAAACGAGTTTAAAAGTGCCTGAGACGGAAGCGCACTTTTAACAGATAGATAGATAGATAGATAGATAGATAGATAAATAGATAGATAGATCAATAGAAAGATAGATAGATAGATAGATAGATTTATAGATAGATAGATAGATAGATAGATAGATAGATAGATAGATAGATAGATAGATAGATAGATAGATAGATAGATAGATAGATAGATAGATAGATAGATAGATAGATAGAGAGAGAGAAAGTGTTGAGGTTGTAGCAAGGAAGGACCAAAAACCCTCACCACCTTGCATGGAAGCAAGAAGGAAAGCTCAAGAGTGACTCTCCTCTCATCCACCCCTACCTCCAACATGTTCAAGCCATTGGCATCAGCCCCATGCTAGGCCACATGCTTGAAAACAAGGAGAATAGGGAGTCAAGGATCCTAGTTCATGAGGGAAATACAAGAAAATGCAACTACTCTACTCACACAAAGGAGAGACATGCATAGGCACACACACTCCACTCTCACACACTCACAAAGACACAAATACATGTAAATGTAACAAGTCTTGGAGTAAATGAGAGCCTTCTTCCATTGATAAGAGATATTACATGAGAGCATGTCGACCAAAAGCTCCCTCCTTTACAAAAATGAGCATCTATTTATAAGCTAAGCTCTATTCCCCATAAGCTCTTTTGAAAAGTCAAAAAGGTGATTCTCTCTCTAACTACCATATCTTCTAGGATATTCTAAGATCAAATTTGTAACAACCAAATCCCAATGAAGGGCATGCGTGGGTTTTTTACGTGGGGAGTTTTCTAGAAGAGCCATAAAGGTGAGAGATTCTCAAGTCTACTATATTATAGTATGAGGAAATATTAAAAAGTGCTTTTAGGAGAGTGTTCACATGCGACACTCAAATATATACAAAAAGGTTATTCTCATGGTCTAAGGAGGGTTCCTATGGACCATTGAGGATGTGTGCATACCCTACAACCCAACACTCTCCGCCCTCTAGCCTTTGTCGCCCTCGACAAAGCTAGAGAAGAAGAGCATACATAACTGAACTAGTCCAAGTTGGAGTCTTCAATTGTGAAAAGTTTCAGATCTTCAAATCTGCCATTCTTCAGTCTGCAAGGCTTCACACTGCAAGTCTTCAGTATTTACTTCAATCTACAAATCTTCAATCTTCAAAGCTAGGCGACACAATCCCCTTGGGGGGCAATCAGCCCAGCTTGCATCCCATTGTGCAGTCCCATGTAGGATTGGTGAAGCACTTGCAAGGAGCTCCTCAACCTGAAATTAAAACATACACAACCAGTAGATTGTTTTTGAAAAAAGAGGTAGAATATAACATTTAGTCCAACTTTTAGTTTCCACTTCAGGGAGCATTGACTTAACGAGTGGTCATGTTTTTGGAGCTAATCAGAAGGAAAAAAGTCATGCATATTCAAATGAACGTGGGGCTTGAGTAACCATGAATGGTTAATGAAATGTGGGTACTCCAACTATCAACCTCTAAGAGCCTCACCAGATAATTTTGATGATCAAACTCAATGGAGGCAGTTACAAATCTGATCCTTACCCAAGGGCACATCAAATCCCTCAAAACCGAGCAAGTGGAAATGATGGCCACAATTCAAGGGCACATGTTCAGTTTCTCATTAGTGTTGATCCCTGTAAGGCTCATTCTCAACTCCTAAATCATGGAAGCTTTTATCAAAAAATGGACCAATAGGTATCCCTGAAAATAAGGAGAGGCAGTCATCCCCTTCTTTGGCCAGTAAAAATTCGAGCAATTTCTGAGCAAATGAAGATCTCTTCTGCATTTATGTAGTTATTAAGTAAAAAACCACAATCCCAAAAAGGCTCTGCTCACAATGTTGATGCATTGATGATCTCAAAGTGATTCAAGTACCATATTTCTACATCCTATATAGTACATAAATGCAGAATAGCAAAACATAATAGTAATAAGTATAAGGTTTGTTTTGGACATGCAAAGCTTACAAGCTCTTGAGAAAACCAGTCTTAAATGAGAGCCATATGAGCATTGTGAAACCAGTGAGTTAATTCCCTGGCAAAAAACAATCACTCGGACCTTTATGACTTTCACACTTAATTAGTAGTTTTACTTCCTGCTTCATACGATTTGTTAGCCTCAACAACATTGATCCTCTCAGTTTAAAGTGGCTGGTTACATAACAATTAGCCTCGAAGATCAAAAGCCTTAGTCATTCCACTCTTTAGCCTGTAGCATTTTGAGATTCGCTCCTGAAAATAGAATAGCAAAGCTATCTATTATATGTTGCTCCCAAGGATGCTTTCGATTCTCCAAGAGATTACACTTGAGTGAGCAATTATCAACAACTTGTTATGGTAACAGGGGTACTAGCTAGCCGCCCATCAAGGAAATGATAAATCCAGTCATCAATCATAGGGTTACTTAATTCAAACATATGTTGCCACTATCTTCTGTTCCATCAACACAAGTGAAACATGTAACCACAAAACATATGAAGAAAGCAAGCAAGTTATCAACGTTCAATAGTAGTTATCTTCATAGAGATGCATTATGGCCAAGGTTAGGTAGAATCCTCATTAATAGGTTAATCATTCAGAACCCCACTCACTCATGGACTACAAACAGTCATAAAAAATAGGGCTCCTTCAGTAACCTCAATGGAGCTTTGAAGACTATTCCCCTATGGAAATAAAAGAAAACGCAAAGGACCATGTTAGTGTACCAAAACTTGGCAAGCCAAGCACACCATTTATTTCCAAAAGAGCAACTCCTGCATCTAGATGCTCATTCTGTGAATCCATCATGAAGAGCAACCCCACACTATCTTTTTGTATGAAAACAAATGCCAAAGAACCGCAACCAGCCTTAGTTTCTTAAGAGTTGTGATTATTACAAAGCCAGGACAATAGTCAAATTGAGAAGTACTAAAGACTCCATATCCCTTATTAACTGGTCTGGTAGGCTTCTATGTTTCTAGGATCAATTAGGGCATCAATCTATCTACCAATATCATGCATACTACCAAGTTGCATATCTGACACATGTGGCATCAATAGTGTCAAGAAGCCTCAGCCGAAACTCAAAAACCCTAAAGTCAGTTGCAATATTCCTTCGAGTCTGCAACACTCACGGTTAAGGCTTGACAAATGGAGGTAGGTAAAAACTTGTAGATCTAGAAACAATGCTATGTGGGGTAGATACCAAGACACCTCTTCACTGTAATCATCACTTTTCCATAAAAAGTAGTGTTGGACTGGTGAAAGTAATGGAATTATCATAGATCATCTCATAGTGAAATAAAGTAAAACTCGTAAGCAATTGAAGCACATAGTCTGTAAAACTTAATTCTTATTCATCATACATCAAACCACAGAGCATTCAATTTGTTCTTTCTGAAAATCTATTATAGAATTATCATGAGAACGCAAAACATCATTGATCAAGGTCTTACCGACTTGTGAGAAAATAAACGTTCTGTTACATTGCAAGAATTCAAGAGTGCAGAAAAGGAATCGATTTAATCATTGTGGATGCATCGAAAAATTCTTGGCATCAACTGAAACATATGAGTGGACACAACAAATATAGAATAAGAAGGGCAACATTCATGGACTCCAAAAACCTATAAGTTTGCAACATACATGAAAAAAGTCTTCCAAGAAGATGGTACATCATACCGGCAAGAGAACTATCATGATTATACGGGCAAGTAGTGCTGACACAGTGAATTCAAGAACCACAATATGCACAATGAAATCCACGATGAAGTATAATCATACGGTTTATTAGAAAAAGCAAGAAGATGGAGCATTGACTGAGTCCCTCATGGGCAGTTATAGATGTCCCATTCTGGAAGTCTGCCAGACTCTATCACACTAAGAAGCCCAAAACAAGGATTACTTATTCTGAAGCACTACTATCAGTCAAGCCAACGGATGTATATCCTAAGCACTTTGCTTTGCAGTGACATGTTCATCCTGAGCCTGCCATGATTGTAATATGAAAGTTCATGGTTAGCCACATTGTCAAAGTTTACAGACATGAAAATATGGGCTTCAGACAAGAACAAAACTTCCAAATCGCCTGGATTAAAATAGAGTTCATGTTGACAGAACTAAGTAATACAAACCAAGAATGCTCATATATGATCGAGATTGAAGGCTTACAAGTCCAAGAAGACCTGCAATCTTTCCTTTCATCATTGAAGTGTTGGTGCAACGCAAGCCTTCACATTTGGCTTGGATATCTACTTTGAAGACTATACATGAAGCGAAGATCATAGGAACTTATGCCTATGATTTCTTACCATTTTATCTCTTGTAAAAATATAAATGACTTGGCGCATTATGCAATCACGCCTAATTGATTGAAAGTCGTGAAAAGGCGGTTGATTGATCGAGAGAATATCTCAATCACTTTTTTAGGTGAAAGATTTTAGGAGATTGATTTGAATTCTAATTCAAGTCATCACTCAATTCCTATAAAAGCTACAAGGAAAAATGTCGCGGGTCGTTCTTCACTCATCCCGAGGCATTACTGTATCAATCACTGAGTGTGTGAGGTCTACTTTATAGCCTACACCTCTGAGTACCATTGAGCTATGTTTATCATGCCAGTGGGAATGTACATTTACATGATCTAATACAAATACTTACATTCATCTACTCTGTGATTCTCTGAGTCATCATCTTCAAGTCTGTCAACCTTGAAGAAGTATATCTCAGGATCTACTGAACCAAATCAAGTGATTCAAAGCTTGATAGATTCAACTCAAAGCATACCACAAGCATACAAAGTTGAAACAACTTGGTCCAGCCAATTTCGAGAAATCAAGAAATTACAGTCAAAGTGCTCACTGTTGCAATTCTTATAGTAAACGAGTAATTTTCCGGTAGAAGAACAAAACAGATCTCGCAGAGTAATGCAAAGCTTTGTATGAGAAATAGCTCACTCTATAGCTAGACATCTCTACTTTTAGTTGATCAATATTTCCGGTGGAAAAGATATCTACACACAGTACAAAGTTTGACCGAAAAGAGGCTGTCTGAACTAGAGGAGTTTTTTCCTTAAAACGTCAAAAAGTGTTCAGTAAGTTAAGGAAGCTTTTGTGTCACTTCCTTACTTCATGTATGTCCACTTGAAGTAATTATAAACAGAATTGAAGTTCATTCCGGTACAATTCCGGTACGATTACGGTGTCAATCCAGTGGCAGTCCGGTGAAATTTCTGTGAAATTTTTCAGTAAAGTTAGAGCATATGTTGAGCACTAGACTTTGTTAAGCTATTGATTGATTATAGAGAATTCCTGAATCACTATAACTTATCTCTTCTTGACGTGGCGATTTCCGCAAGACTCAGTCTTCGTCACAGCATCAAGGAGTAGAATCAGAGAAAAGGATCAAGAGGGCTGGTGCAAAGCAGGATTAGCAGTACCAACTCAAATATTCTGAGTGCATCCAACCATCACTCCCAACAGTGGTATCAGAGCATATAAGGTAATAATGGGTGATGGTTTTCCTTCATTCATTGACAAATTGGACAGGAACAATTACCAAGCTTGGTCTCTAAGGATGAAGACCTATCTACAAGGAAGGAGCTTATTTGGATACATATCAGGAGATGAGGAATTGCCCTCATTCAAGACTAGAGGACTACCCACAAAGGATGAACATGAGAGACTCAACCAATGGTGTGCAAAAGATGCTTTGGCAAGGTCTTACCTTCTTAACTCTATATCTGACTTTCTTTTACCTCATGTAAGGAATTGTAAAACTTCCCAAGAGACTTGGGAAATCTGGTCAAACTATTTTTCTTCCAACACAAGGGCCAGGAAGAATCAACTATGGATTGAATTCACCACTCTTAGGAAGCAATCAAAGCAATCAGTTTCAGATTTTGTCACTAGGGTCAAAGACATTGCAGACCAACTGGCAAGTATTGGAGAAGAGATTGAAGAGGAACAAATAGTAAGGCAGGTAATCAATGGACTAAAGGCTGATGACAAATGGGAGAGCTTTACCACAGCAATGGACTTATACATGGACATCCAAGCACCTGATCTAACAACCCTGATTGGTCAACTCTTCACACATGAAGCAAAGCTTACAAAGAATGGAGAACAATCAAAAGGTAACAACTCCTCTGCCTTATACACTGATAAAAAGGTTAAAGATAAAGGTAAAAGTAAGAAGGTTGATGAAGAAGGCTCTACCTCCCAAGCAAACTATGCAGGGAGAGGTAGATCTTCAAGAGGTAGAGGCAGAGGAAGTAAGCAAGGTAGGGGGAGACCCTACAACTCATCACCATGCAACATTTGTGGATTGTCTAACCATACCACAGATGAGTGCTACAGAAATTATAAGAATCAGAGAGGAAGAGGCTACTCTAGAGGAGGATACTCTCAAGGTAGAGGCAGATTCAATCAACATCAAAGCTACAATGGATACAACAATCAATACAACAACAATTACAACAACAACCACAATGGAAATTACCAAGGTGGATTCAGAAATAGAAGAGATTACAACAACTATGCAGAGGAGCAAGATGACTCCTTATTGATCATGAATATGACTTCTAAGTCAGGTATCAATGATGATCACTTATTCTATATTGATTCAGGTTGTTCTAACCATGTAGCTGGTAATGTGGCACTACTCTCTGATTTGGAAGAACCCACGGGCAAACATCAAGTGCAGACAGGTGATGACACTAAACATTCAATTGTTAAAGTAGGCAATGTCAAAACATGTGATGGTAATCAGAATCTACTGAGCAGGGTACTCTATGTACCAACCATCACCAAGAATCTAATGAGTGTAGGTCAAATTGTGGAAAAAGGTTTGCAGGTCAGATTCACACAACATGGAGCATATGTGGAGGACCCAAGACATGGATTCAGAAGAATAGCCAAGGGAGAAAAATCAGGTAGGTTATTTACTTTTGAGCTTGAAGACACCAAAAACATTGCTCTGTACAATTACAAGGATCAAACGCTATCGGAATTGGAAATTTGGCACAAGAGGTTAGGTCACATTGGTGAAAGGACCTTAAAGCAAATGTGCAGGGATCAATGTGTGCTTGGGATACCTAATGTATCCAAGCAACACATGATATACAAGTGTGGGGCTTGTCAATTTGGTAAGTCACACAGAATGCCTTATACCAAGAAAGGTTTCATGCATAAAGATTATCTAGAATTAGTGCATACAGATGTTTGGGGACCTAGCAAGGAACCATCCATATCTGGATCGAGGTACTATGTGTCCTTCATTGATGACTATAGCAGGTGGACTATCTTATACTACATGAAACATAAAGATGAAGTGTTTAATTGTTTCAAGAAGTATCTTGCAAGCAAATCCAGTATTTCATGCAAGAACAAAGCACATAGAGATTCAATATCATTTCTTGAGGGAAAAGGTAATGGAGAAGGAGATTGAAATAGTATTCACTCCTACAAAAGATCAGATGGCAGATATTCTGACAAAGAGCTTAGATGGAGTAAAGACAAGCAGATTTAAAGAAATGGCAGGTATAAAAGAAAAGAAGAATATATGAAAGATCAGAGAATGCAAATTAGTGATTGAGGGGGAGCTGTTGAAGAATCACTCACAAATTTGACATACAGACAGACATAAAGACGAAGAAAGACAAAGAGAAGCAGAAACAAAGCATTCAGAAAATCAAGCCTTAGTGAAGGGACAAATTCACGATTGTAATATAGTTCATAGAAACTTCCAGAAATACGAGTTTTGAATCTCTAAACAAAATGTATACATATGAGGTAGAAGATCATAATAAAGTGAGCGAAAGAGAGAGTGAAGAAGAAATAAAGAGTGCATAGAACCGGAATAGAATAGCGCATATAGAAACTGAGGATAGTGATATAGAAGATGCCAGAGATTGCATATGTAGAGATGAATAATAGAACATGAACAGTCAGGTATTCATCTAAGAGAGATGGTAAGGAATAACTACTTAGAGTAGGAGAGTTTTCCATAGCTATGAGCAAAGTAAGGCCAAGCTATTTTTGTACACATCTTCTCTAATAGAAAACACATGTTCATGTGGAAGAAGTTTGAGCACATTCTTCGGATGTGAAGAAATCTGAGTGATTTCATGTTACTGTGAAAGTTAGTTAACAGTTACAGTTTTCTTAGTAAACATTTTCCGGTACATCTACAAGTTAGATCTCGCAGCACAATGTAAAGATTTTCATGAGTGATAGCTCATCTTTAAGCTAGGAATTTGAACTACAAACTGATCAAAAGAGTTTTCTGAAACGAGACATGTACACAGTACAAAGTCTGACCGTAAAGACATCCAGAACTAGTGAAGTTTTTCCTTAAACTTCAGATAGTGTTCATTTACTGAAGGAAGCTCAGGTATTACTTCCTTACTTCATCAACAATCATTTGAACTAAATACAAACAAAATTGCAGTTCATTTCGGGAAGATTCAGGTAATATTACGGTGACAGTCTGGTGAAGTTCTGATGAAATTACAATGAGTTCAAAACACAGTTTTTTCACAGTTAAGTGACGGATAGATTATTTAACTGTAAGCAAACATAGTAGTGTAAAGTTTGAGATAAATCAATTCAGAATTAAAGCTTGAAGGAAACGCGAAGCTTTCTGTAAAGTGAATTTTCAGTTTTTCACTAAAGATAGTTATAAAGTTTTCAGTTTCAAAAGGTTGCTAAGCTATTGATGATTATAGAGGTGTTCTAATATCACTCTAGCTTAGTTCTTGTGGCGTAGTGAATTCTGCAATTGAGCTTTAGATAGTTAAGCTCACTCACCACGTCAACAAGTAGTACAAGAGCTCAACAGTTGGTGATAAGTTGTTAGAACTCAACAATAGATAGATATATAGAAAGCTAGATAGATAGATAGATAGATAGATAGATAGATAGATAGATAGATAGATAGATAGATAGATAGATAGATAGATAGATAGATAGATAGATAGAAAGATAGATAGATATATAGATAGATGAATAGATAGATGAATAGATAGACACATAGAGAGATAGAAAGATAGAGACATCAAGAGATAGAGAGATAGGTAGATAGGTAGACGGATGGATGGATGGCTAGATAGATAGATAGATAGATAGATAAATAGATAGGTAGATAGATAGATAGATAGATATATAGATAAATAGATAGATAGATAGATAGATAGATAGATAGATAGATAGATAGATAGATAGATAGATAGATAGATAGATAGATAGATAGATAGATAGATAGATAGATAGATAGATAGATAGATAGATAAATAGATAGATAGATAGATAGATAGATAGATAGATAGATAGATAGATAGATAGATAGATAGATAGATGGCTCAAGGAAGAAAGGAAGGAAGAATGTTCACCTTGGATGTGTCTCCAAATGCAAGCAAGGTATGCTTTGTTATGATTAGTTATCAAAGGATTGCT
>CM035409.1:190200395-190285395 GCA_020310875.1 Ceratopteris richardii
AAGGGGGAAGTATCTCAACCCCTAAGCAACGACGAAGCGTGAATGACCTCCACAGGTATCCTTCTTTGACCTCTGCACACCAAAAATGCTCTTACTCAGAGCTTATGCAGAGAACTCCACTGAGCTTTTGTAGACCTGTAGTAGACACCAAGAGCTTTCCAACAAAACAAATTTCACTTCAAATGGATGCTTACACAAGGAGAAACAATGTCTACAACATGAGCTAGTTGAATGCTCACAACTGCCAGTCAAGCAGATACCTCACTTCACTCCAGCAAGTTTTTCTCAGAGATTATACAGAGAATGAATATCACACTTGGGTCCACTTTAGAGGACTCTAATAGATACCCAATGACACCAAAATCATAGCAAATGGATACATAGAGAAGGAGAACCAGCCCTTACAACAGAGAGCAAAATATTTCCAACAGAGCCTACACACCAAGAGAGATATCAATCACACAACTTCACTAAAATGAATGTTGCTCCCAGATTACTCAGAGAATGATCCAGAGACTTTGTGAGCATAAAATAGACTCTAATAGCTATCCAATGAGACAAGAATTACATCAAATGGATACAATATGAGGGAGAACCAATGCTAACAACTCAGGGGTAGAGAGTTGCAACACTGCCTGCGCACACACATAGATATGCCTACTAAAAGAAAACAAACAAGCAAGCAAGGGGCTAGCTTAAGCAAGGGGCTTGCTTATCACAACTCCAACACTTAGTGCTCACTTTACATGAGCTAAAACTCCAAGAAGATGGCCCAAAAGAAGTCGGGATACATGCTCCTTTTATACTGAGAAGTGTGCCCCTAAAATCTAGGAACTACCTTCCCAAATCAGCCTCCTAACTTGGATATTTAGTTGAGATGAATTGGGGAGTGGTTGAGTGACTTTTCTTGATGGAATCTCGTGGCTTTTGGCTTCCTTTGATTGCTCACATGTCCATAAAAGATTCCCCACGAATTTGTAGCTTGAAGCTTGACTTTTAACAATACACACTCATAGATACACACACATACACATAGACACACACACTTACACACACATATACACACACACATGCACACATAGATACATACACATGCATACACACACATACACATGCATACACACATACAAACACATATACACACATACACACACATATATGCATACACACACACACATAGAGAGACATACACACATAGAGAGACATACACACATAAACACATACTTGCATTCATATGCATACATAATGCATATGTATATGCATACAATGTACATACATACAATGTACATACATACAATGTACATACATACTTACATGCATACATAATGCACATGCATAGATACATACACACACACAAACACATACACACATAGACACATACACACACATAAACACATACATACTCATAGATACACACAGATACACATAGACACACACATACACACACATATACACATACATACACACATAATGATGCATACACACACATACACATGCATACACACATACAGACCCATGTACACACACATATATGCATACACACACATTCACACACATATATGCATACACACACATAGAGAGACATACACACACATACACATACATGCATACATATTGCATATGCATATGCATACATACATACTTATATGCATACATAATGCACATGCTTACATACACATACATAATGCATACACACACATATGCATACATAATGTATACACACACATACACACATATGCATACATAATGCATATGCATATGCATACATACATACTTACATGCATACATAATGCACATGCTTACATACACATACATAATGCATACACACACATATGCATACATAATGCATACACACACATACACACATATGCATACATACATGCACACACATACACACATAGACACATACACACACATAGACACATACACACACATAAACACATACACACTCATAGACGCATAGCAACACATACACATAGACACATACACATACACACACACACATATATACACACACACAAACATACACACATAGACACATACACACATAATGATGCATACACACACATACATATGCATACACACACATATGCATACATACATGCATACACATACACACATAGACACATGCACACACATAGATACATACATACACATAAACACATACACACTCATAGACACACACACATACACATATATACACACACACACACACATACACACACATACACACACATACACACATAGACACATACACACATAGACACATACACACATAATGATGCATACACACATACACATGCATACATACATGCATACACATACACACATAGACACATACACAAACATAGATACATACATACACATAAACACATACACACTCATAGACACACACACACACATAGACACAACACACATATATACACACACACAAACATACATAGACACATACACACATAAGAATGCATACACACACATACACATGCATACACACATACAAACACATATACACACACATACACACATATATGCATACATACACACATATATGCATACATACACACATATATGCATACATACACACATACATGCATACACACACATAGAGAGACATACTCACACATACACATACATGCATATGTATACATACATAATGCATATGCATATGCATACATACATACATGCATACATACACATACATAATGCATACACACACATATGCATACAGAATGCATACACACACATATAAGGCCTATTCAGGAAAAATGGGAATTACACAAGATTTTGGGACGCTTCTTTGTGTCCCAATGTTTTAGTTTTTGACTCATTCACAGACTTGAATATGTTATTATCTCTTGATTGGAGTATATTAAATGGACACTTTAATATTAAGGATAATTTTGTTATAAATGGCTCATCAAGGTTGGGCTCAAACTTAAGAAGTTAACATAGTAAGCAATATAAATGGGACTTGAATAATTCCCAAATTTCTTGAATAGGCCTTATATGCATACATAATGCATACACACACATACACACATATGCATACATACATGCATACACCTACACACATAGACACATACACACACATATACACATACACACACATAGACACATACACACTCATAGATGCATAGCGACACATACACATAGACACATACACATACACACACATATATACACACACACACACAAACATACAGACATAGAAACATACACACATAATGATGCATACACACACATACGTATGCATACATACATGCATACACATACACACATAGACACATACACACACATAGATACATACATATACATAAACACATACACACTCATAGACACACACACATACACATAGACAACACACACATATACATACACACATACACACATACACACATAGACACATACACACATAATGATGCATACACACACATACACATGCATAAACACACATATGCATACATACATGCATACACATAGACACATAGACACATATACACACATAGATACATACATACACATAAACACATACACACTCATAGACACAAACACATACACATAGACACACACACACACCTATGCACACACACAAACACATATAGACACTTACACACATAATGATGCATACACACACATACACATGCATACACACATACAAACACATATACACACACACATACACACATATATGCATACATACACACATATATGCATGCACACATATAGAGAGACATACTCACACATACACATACATGCATATATATACATACATAATGCATATGCATATGCATATATACATACATACATACATACATGCATACATACACACACATATACACATACATACACACACACATATACACACACATACTCACATAGACACATATACACATAATGATGCATACACACATACACATGCATACACACATACACACACACATACACGCACATACATACACACACACATGCATACATACACATACTTAATGCATACACACTTACATATGTACACATATATATATTGATTTCTAACCATTTTTTTTTATATGTTAGGTATTATGGATCCTAGTAGAGAGACAAAGGCGAAAATCACTCTCATAAAAAGTCTTATGAGAGCAAGAGTTCCGTCTGATACTCTAGGGGCCATAATGCGTGATTACTCAGAGATGTCTGATGAGGAGGTGGATTATACGATCCAGATGCTTACCCAGCGATCAGACGAGGGCTCTTCTGCGGCTCCACATGCAGGAAGAGAGTTATCTGCTCATAGGTATGTTTTTTTTTCATAAACTTTTTTTGATATTATAACACATATTTTTATTTATTTCTATCTATCTATTTTCAAGACACCTATACCACCTCCAAATCATGATAGCATAGTAGAGTTGCCTATGAGGACATGCATAGGAACCTTAGGACTAGAGTGCGACATAGAGCCAGAGGGGAACATTGTGTACATAGGGAATGGATTGGAGTTTAGGAGAAGAATGCAGGCACTATGCAACTCTTACCTGCGCTTTGTCCACTTACCGTGGAAGTAAGTAAAAGTTTTACATATAAATTGAAATAAATATCTTATGTTTTATTTACATTATTTTTTTTGTTTTTGTAGTGAGCATGATGAGAGGGATAAAAAATACGTACTTAGTTCACTTGAGACAGAGTTTGGGACAGGATGGTCGCTTAAGTGGTTTCTAAAAGAGATGCGGACACTTATGGCTCATCATCACGATAATGCACGGTATGCATTGCTTTTATGTATATATATGTGTGGATATGAGTATGTATGTTTATGCATGTATGTATGTATATGAGAGAGAGAGAGAAGAGTGAGACTAGAGGTATAAATACACGCATACACACACATATACATCATACATGCACATTTACACACATATACATATACATGCACATTTATACATACACACACATACATGCACATTTTTACACACACATACACATGCAATGTTACACACATATAATGAATACACATAGACACATGCACATACTCACATACACGTACACATACTCACATACACATACACATGCATAATCATATGTACACACACATAGACTCATATAATCATATTTACATGCATATATACATATACACATGCATATATACACACACAACACATGCATATGCACATATAGATACACATACATACACACAACATGCATACGCATAAATAAATAAATAAATCCTATTTCAAAAATCCTAAATTGAAAACACTAATTTCGATATTAGGGTTTTAAAATCCCTAATTTAAAAACTCTAATTCAACCTTTTATCCATATGTTTGAAGTATATGTACACCTCCGACATCCTACTAGAGAGATGTCTCTCCTCCCAACCTTATGCCTCTATATATAGCTACTCGAATCAAGGAGGATCATAATATATGTAAAGATATATACACATCATGTAGATAGGATACATATATATAAAATGGAGTAGATATATTATGCATCACACATACATGCCTAAATGCACACATAAATATATATATACATACTAACATATTTACATGTACACATTTACACATAGACATATATACATATATACATGTACACATCACATATACATGCCTACATGCACACATAAACAAAAATATACATGCATACATATTTACATATACATATTTACACATAGACACATATACATATATACATGTACACAATTATAAACACTTGCATATATTACATGAATACATGAATATTTTACATAAATGCATATGCATATATACACATATGCATATTTAACACATGTATACATATATCACACACATGCAAACACATACATATACATGAAATACATATATATGCATACTAACATATGTATACATATAATACACATGAATACACACACATATGCATACATACATGATAAAAATTTGCTCCTCAAAGATAAAGCTATATATAAAATAATTAGGCATACCCCCGAGCTTCATGTTCTTACTTAGAAGAACATGATTTCATCTCTCTAGTAGGATTCATTGTTATTCAAGTTAATGAAAAAATCTTTTATCTGATATCCATTTAGAAGCTTCAAGTTATTGATCGATAACTAGAGTAGAATTTACTATCTAATCTGCTCATATGTTTTCATTATTGCCATCATTTTGGTAAGACATCACTATAGTCTCATCTTCATTATCCTTATTGATTTCATTTATTTCTTCTATTTTTAAATCTATGTTCTCATGAATCACATCATCTATTGATGGATTAATATCTATTTTTGGTAATTCCTCTTCCTCATCAGTAGAATCAGCATGTAGAGAATTATCTTCTTCATCAAAAAGATTAGTATCATTATCACGTATAATGATTCTAATTTCTATTTCAGATGTTGATGTATCAGTATCTGATGTTGAATCATCAAGAGGACTTTCTTCGATCTCTCTAACAATAAACTGTTCAAACAATGACCTACCTCTAGGTTGCACATGAATGACTTGCCACCAAGGATGAGCATCTGGGTTTTTATAAAAAAATGCTTGTTCAATATGCCTAGGAAGAATATATGGTTCTTTAGTAGATCGCATCACCTTGGAAGAATCAATTGCCCAAAACCCAGATAATTCCTTTCTTAATGTGGAATTACTACCTTTATACTCCGCTCGAAACCAGTCAACCTTCAAAATGACCTATCAAAATATATAACAACAAAAACCCATTATTAGGTGCTTAAAAAAATAACTAACTCTAAAAAAAATATATAAACTTTTTTCTACCTGTTTGAATGTACGAAATGAAATTTCATAGATACCAACAATAGTTCCTACGTAACCAAGTTCGCTATCTATAAGGTTCGTGTCTTTTGAGCTAGCACGTGATAGTTGCTTGAAAGAAGCAACAATACTAGAATCCTTGGTTTTACGTAAAGAATCAATGGCTTTGATTCTAATATGCTGTCCAAAAGCCCACATATTAGTGAACATTTGAGCCTGCAAAATAAATTCAATTAGTAAATAGAAACTAACATACATATATGAAAAAAATAAAATATTATTTTAATAAAATTTCCTTTCATTCACAACCTATCATTAACTCTCTTTGCTCATTTGAGATTTCTTCATTATTTGCATTGGCGCATTCCAAACGACTATATAGCCAATCCATGAAAGAAGGTATATCTGTAATCTCATTATTATCGAGATTACGTCTAGATCTTTTGTTTTTTTGCCTTTTACTTCAGAGATTTTGAAGTTCTTCGTACTTGCTAAGGAATGCTTGCATGCATTCGCTATTATATGCTACAAAAGTAGAAACATCATTTTTTTCTTGAAATGTAAATAAGAATGGAACCGCCTTACCTGATAATACCTCATCTGTTATTTTTGAAGAAGACTCGTTGGTCCATGCACGTGGAGCTTCTTCATGAACTCTTTCAAGGTACTCAATAACGTAATACATGCACTCTTCAAGCATCCAACCCTTTGCCATGGATCCTTCTGGTTTTGCTCTTTGTCGCACATAACCTTTTAGTATTCCCATAAATCGCTCGACCCAAAACATCCATTGAGTGTTGACAACACCTGCAATCTCTATCTCATCTACAAGATGGACTAATAAATGAACCTGAATTTAAAAAAATGAAGTAGGAAGTTCTTTTTCCATCAAACATAGTAGCTCTTTGCATTCACATTTTTTTGTGGGATCGAGTTTTTATCGATCTCTTTGGATGTAATCCACCTATACATATCATAAAAACAATTATAAAGAAGTTAATTAAAAAATAAAAGATATCCAATATTCATACATATTAAATATAAAAGTATCATAATTACCTTATAAGCGATCCAAGACGATAGATCACATCTCGTACTCCTTTCGCTGTACATCCATCGATAACCAAAGGTAAAATATGTTTCAAAAAGTTATGCCAATCATGGGTCTTTAACCCAGATAAACTCTTATCATCCATAGTAAACATGTTTTGAAACGATGCTCCATATCCTGTAGGAGTCTTAATCAATTGAATTCTATTGTTGATAGTCTGTATCTCTTTTGTTGTAAGTACCCAAGGAGCAGATGCATAAGTCGTTTCTTGTCGATGTCTATCAAAAACTGGCCATAACTTTGGTTTGGAGTTTTGATCTTTCAAATCATTCCTTGATGCTGTGGTATCTTTTAGTCCAAGAAGATGCTCCCATAGTGAATAACCAATATTTTTGAATATATGCATAGGATCAAGAAGATGACATACTTTTAACTCTTTCCAATACTCCAAAGAATACCATATTGATATGTTCTCTATGAGTGCCAATTTTCCTTTACCTCTGTTCACATACTCATTATCTGAATCATCACTGAAGATTTCTGCTTCTGGATCTATCAGAGGTCCATCTGTCCATTTTTTATACCAATCCATAGGCATCATAGGTTTTGGATACTGACCTGTTTCAAGCTTTCCAGTAAAATGTATCACTTCTCTTTTACATCTTAATGGATGATCATCAGGCAAGAATTGTCGATGTCGAAGATAAATATTTTTGTTGAGATTCTTACTATAGATTGATCTCAACCAATCACCACAATATGGACAAGCTTTATAACCCTTAGTAGATATTCCTGCATCATGGAAAATGATAAAATTATAATTAGATTAAATCATATTTATTTACATGCATATTGAATAAAAAAATTACATCAATACCTGAACAAACACCATATCCAGGAAAATCATGAATAGTCCAAGCCACAATACCACGAACCGTAATATGTCTTTCATTGATGCTTTTAGATACATCAATGACATTAATACCTCTCCATAACTCTTGAAGATCGTCAATGAGAGGAGCAAGATATACATTCATATCTTTAACTTGTCTTTTGCATGGGATTAAAAGTGAAAGCATTAAATGTTCCTTTTTAATGCTAAGATATGGCGGAAGATTGTAGTTTATGACTACCACTCGCCATGTTGACCATTTACTGGATTTCATGGAGAATGGATTAACCCCATCTAATGCAACTCCTAACTTTAGATTCTATGGATTTTGTGCAAATTCAGGCCATGTAGAATCAATATGCTGAAAAGCAACACTATCATGAGGAATTCTGATTATTCCATCAGTACTTTTGTGATCATGTCCCCAAGTCAAAAGCTTTGATAATTTGGGGCTTTAAAACATATGTCTGATCCGTGGAGCCAATGGAAAATGTCTCAATACCTTTTTTGGGATTTTACCTTCTTCACCCTTATATCGAGGAGATTGACATTTGGGACATGTCAAAGAGTCTGCATATTCACCTCTATATAAAATACAATCATTAGGACATGCATGTATACATTGATAATCTATACCAAGATTGTTGATTATCTTCTTCATTTCATCATGTGAGGTAGGAAGAATATTCTGACTTGGTAAAAACTTTTCAGATAATAACCTGTAAGTTTATCAAAAAAAGATATATTAAAAAAGGTAAATAAATAAATATGCATATGTACATGTAGGTTTTTATTCTTACTTTAGATAAGGTAAGAACAAGAACTTGAATTGAATGGAAACTTTTTGTCCGCGCATCTTTTAAAACTATTAATGCATCTTTCAAAATATTCGCGCAAAATTTGATTGTTTTGGATGGCAGGATACGATTGTTTGTTTTGGAGGATATGAAGTATGTGCCTTCATTGAATGATTTGTCGATTCACACATATGTTCAGTTTGAAAGTGTGAGAAGCGGATTTATAATTGTTATTCAAAGCATTTGGCACTGTTTATAGGCCATACAATGGTGACCTGGATGAATCGCATGCAAAGAGGTTACTCAAGATGGAGAAGGATTTCTAGGGTATGCAGTAAACCTCTTGCATGTCAATGATGAGCATCTGAACTTTAGGATACAAAGTGGAAATCATGGTGACTTGAGAGGATCAGTTTTATACAGCTTATTCAAAGAACTTCAGGTTTATTTTAGTTAAAATGCAAGCAACTAATGTTTTTTATTTGTTTCATTGCAGCGGAAGGATTATGGCCGATATCCTACGAAACATGAGATCGAGTATGCTACACATTTTAGATATCGGCGTTTGGGCGAGTATATGCAAGATCATCCTGATGCCTTTGTGAGTATTTTTAAATTTTATATAATTATTTTGTTTTTATGAATGGTTTAATTATTTTATTTATTTATGTTTGTTATATGTAATACAGGAGTATTATGGAGAGACAAATATGGATGAGGTGGAGAGACAGACACAGGAGGGACGATCTCGATCGTCACAGGGTGATCATGACGATGAGGATGAGGAAGATCAGGATGATCATGATATTGCTGATGATGATGATCATCATGATGATGATGATCATCATGATGATGATGATTAGGATTTTAGTTGATTATGACATTGGATTATATGTATTTACATTGATATATATATATATATATATATATATATTTACATTGATATATATATATATATATATATTATCTATATATTTTTCATTTTAGTTATGTTTTGAATTGTGTGTATGGTATATTCATTCTCTGACCAATGGAGATCAGAAGGTACCTCATTTCTATGCTACAAGGCACAAAGGTATTCTAGCCGCATACCTTTTTTGTACACAGCCACCTTGTGGTCATATCTCTCTATGTACTTATCCAATTAATGCATATGATATCTGCTTGGAATGCTTATCTCTCATACTCACTGTATCTCAAATACCTTTTTCAGTTGACTCTTTAGGAGTGATAGGGAACATTTCTTGTGAACCTCAGTTTTCTGCTTAACCTAAGATGACATGTAGTCTATCTTTATGTAGTCGGGTGCCTGGTCATACGAACTCCAAATGGAATGTTCGTTAGCTTTTTAGAAAGCTAAGAGAGTCTACTATGTGTACAAAATTTTAGGGTCATTGGATCTCTGAGTTGTGACTGAGTCAGGTTTTAGTAAGCATGTGCCTTATAGGGCAGATTCTAGAAGAGGTTCTCTAACTTCCACTGCATGTATTGGAGTGAAATTTCTCCACATTTTGGTATCAGAGCTTTAGTTGCAGAGCATTGGGAGTGGAGCCCATGGATGTGCAAAGAGATCTTGAAGAAGATGGAGAGATGGCAAAGGAAAGCTTGGAGGTATCATGCTCATTGGAAAGTTATGGAGATAAAGCTTTTGGTTTATGTAAGAGAATTTTGTTGCTTTATGCTACTTGAAGTGATACACTCTCTTGTCCTACTCTCTACTGAAGTTGTTTGTTCATTGATGCATGTGATAAGTGATACTAATCACTTTGTTGAAGATTTATGAGCAGCCAATCGAAGAAGATGAAGATTCAAGCAAAGAATCTTGGATGCACAACTATGAGTTGTATATGAATATTGTATGGATGCTTTGGACATTGCACTCAATTGAATGAAGTGCAAGTTTCTATTATGTAAATGGCTGAGTATTGAAGCTTATATGTAAGCTTGAGGATAGCATTATATGCTTATGCATTGGATATGCTTATGTATGCATGTTTGTAAAGTTTATGCTCAAGAAGTATGATAATTGTGGACAACCATGTTTAGGCTGAATATAAGTTGAAGTTTGAGTTCATGATTGATTTCTCTCATGCAAGAATGTATGCACATGTGGTTGGATTTTCTATACACATGTTGGATGATGTGTGGATGAGTAATATGCTATTTTATAAAGCTTGTATAAGCTGGAATTTGCAGGTCTATGTAGCCATATGGTTTGGCACAAAGTGAGCTTAATATATGCTCAAATGATTGGTGATTTGCATACATGCTTATGATGATTTGTTAGTGTGATATTGAAGCATTAAAGGTTGTTCATGTTCAACAATAGATGAGCTGAAAGTACATGTGTTTGGATGCCGTGAAGTTTGGTAAGATGCAAGGCTGCTATGTATGAAATTTGTGGATGTATCTTGTTGTGGATAAAACTCATTAATGTAAAATTGCAAAAGCAAATATGTATAACCATGCTATGATGACTAAATCTGTTTGATTCTTGAGTTGAGATAGGAAATCAACTCAATGCTCACATTGCACAAGCCAAAGAAAAGGTTGGCAAAGCTTGGATGAAGCTAGGACACAAAGCTTGGAGCCAAAGCAAAGGAAGGAGCCCAAGCTAAAAGGTTTGAAGAGCAAAGATGAAGGTGGCCAAGGCAAGGATGCCCATTTGAAGACTCTTGAAGAGTGCAAGGTGTAGAAGACTCCAAAGGAGGGCTACCATGAATGTCACGAGGAAGGAGATAAGGAAGCGAGCTCACACACACACTCTCACTCTCAAGGAGAAGCACACACAGAGATTGAGGCAAGGAAGAATGATTTTCTTCTTCTTCTTCTATTACATAAAAGGAATGTACAAGAATGACCTAAAAACAAGAATACAACAAGTGCAATATATAAAGATCAGTACATAAGGAAAAACCTAATGTCTCTGAATGAGTGAGCTGGCAAGAAATAAATGTGCCATCACTCTCGATAGATAAATGTAATAAAGCTCAATGAAGTATCCCTGACATATATCGGCGTGACCACTATACATGTCAGAGAAACAAAAAATTGGTATGTGTCATCCTGGATCATCACATGTTGAGCTTGATATCTCAACACTCCACCTCAAGCTCAATGCCATATCCTGTAATCCAAGCATCTCCCGAAACTTCTTCAACTTCTCAGCTCCAAGTGCTTTGGTGAAAATGTTTCTCTCTGATGAAGTGATAATGTACCTGTATATGCTTTGTTCTAGCATGGAAAACAGGGTTGCATGCTAACTGTATGCTGCTAAGATTATCACAATAAATAGTGATAGGCTTTTGCACTTCCACACCTAAATCCTCAAGTAACATCTCCAACCATGAGGCCTCTCATGCTGCCATTGCAGCACCTCTATACTCAGCCTCTGTACTCGACAAAGCAACAGTGGGTAGCTTCTTACTGCTCCATGTAATAGTTGCACCTCCAAGTGAGAAAAGAAAGCCACTAGTAGATCTTCTATCTGGAGTACTACTAGCCCAATCTGCATCGGTGTATCATGAACCTGCAAATCTACACCAGCTTCATAAAACAATGCATAATCCAAAGTAGCACTCACATAACGTAGAGTGCACCTCACAGCATCCAAATGTGGCTTCCTGGGAACCTGCATAAAGTGACCTTCAAGTCCAATAGTATAGCTTAAATCAGGCCTTGTAATTGTAAGATATATAAGACTTCCCACAATTTTCCTGTACATAGTAGCATTTTCCAATGCTTCACCTGATGTAGTATCCAAATTCAAATTCTGATCTAATGGCATAGAAATTGGCTTACAACCAGCCATACCAAACTTTTGCAGCATATTCAAGGCATATTGCCTTTGCGACATCCATATACCTGTTTCTGTATGTATAAACTCAATGCCCGAGAAATAGCGCAGCACACTAAGATCTTTCATGTCAGATTCCTGCATAAGAAGTTGCTTTACCTCTTTGATGCTTTCTTCATTATCGCCACCTACAATCAAGTCATCAATATAAATGGCCACAATCGTGATGCCATCATTAGCCTTCCTTGCATATAGTGAATGATCTGCATCACACATAGAAAATCCAATGCTGGTTAAGTAATCAGCAATCCTTGCATGCCATGCACGCAGAGCCTGCTTCAGCCCATACAAAGCCTTTTGCAATGTGCAAACATATTCTGGATGCTTTGAATCTTCATATCCTTGTGGCTGGTCCATATATACTTCTTCCTGCAATTCACCATGTAGGAAAGCATTCTTCACATCCATCTGTTGCAAAGTCCATCCTTTTGTTGTAGCTAATGCAACAAGTGTCCTAACAGTAGACATTTTAGCTACAAGGCTGAATGTTTCCTCATAATCAATGCCATATGTCTGTGCATATCCTTTAGCTACCAATCGTGCTTTATACCTACTTATGCTACCATCAGCATTATGCTTTACCTTGTAAACCCATTTACAGCCTATGGGTTTCTTTCCTTGCGGCAATGGAACCAGCTTCCATGTATCATTTCCATAAAGTGCAGCCATCTCCTCATCCATAACTTTTTCCCAATTTGAAATTCCAATTGCATCTTCAAAGCAAGAAGGTTCAGCATCTTGTATTACCTTTGTCAGGTAGGCATAATGACGAGCCATGTAACTATCATATGTCAATCGTTGCACAAAATTCCTCATCCTCCCATATTATCTTGGTCCTGGGTCACTTCTCCTTGTATCATCTGCATGTGCCCTTCTTACTCCTGGAGTCTTCACAGAGGGAAATCCAAGTTCCTCATCAAGACTATTTTCTGAACCGCTTGAATCTCCATCAACGTCTTCAAAACTTGCACATGTTTTATGACCAACATAAAGCTTTTCTTTACCTTTCTTGGATGTATTTGATGAATTTGCTGGACTGAAATTTCCACGTAATCTTCCACTCCATGGATTTGAGTTGGAACTATTGCTTGGTGATGCATCTAGTCCACTCAAAACCTGAGATTTTGCACTTGATTTTTCAGCATTTTCTTTGTCATTTGGTTCAAGACTATGTCCTTCTTTGGCATCTGCATAGAAGCTTGACATTTCATCCAATACCACATCTCTGCTCACCTTTACTTGTCGTGTGAGTAGGTTATAACATTTATATCCCTTTTGCTCAAGGGAGTATCCAATGAAGACACACTTTTCTGCTTTTGGATCAAGCTTTGTCCTCAATTCATCTCGCACATGTACATGTGCAATACAACAAAAAAGTTTCAGATGTGATAAGTTTGGCTTTTTACCTGTAAACTTCTCTTCAGGTGTAACTTGATGAACAGCAGTAGTCGAAGTTCTGTTCATGATGTATACAGCAGTATGCACAACTTCTGCCCAATAATAATGAGGCATATTCTTCTCAGCCATTAAGGCTCTTGCTATTTTTGCAATATGTCTATTTTTGCGTTCAACAACGCCATTCTGTTGTGGTGTGTACCTGCATGAAAACTGATGCCGAATTCCATGATTTTTTAGAAAACTGCTGAACTCATTTGACATTTATTCACCTCCTCCATCAGATCTTAATGTCTAAATGTACTTCCCTGTTTGCTTTTCCACCATAACTTTAAAATTCTGGAAGTGAGTGAACGCCTCGCTCTTCTCTTTCATGAAATATACCCATACTTTGCGTGTATGGTCATCAATGAAAGTAACATAAAACCTGCAACCACCCTTAGATGTGGTCTTTGCTGGACCCCAAACATCTGTATGTACTACTTCTAGTACATTCTCACTAACATGCTTGTCATGTGGAAATGATGCTCTTGACTGTTTACCAAATTGACATGATGCACATACCTTTTGCATTTCTGCAACTTTGAAATTTGGTAGTCCATGGACAATCTCCTTTGACTGCATCAGTTTCAGCCTTTGCAAGTTTGCATGTCCAATCCGTTTGTGCCATATCTCTATATCTACAATAACTCTTGCACCTTTTACAAACATGGATGCATTCATTTCAGGAATCTTCACATTTAAGGTGAACATCCTACCCACTTTGTTTCCTTTGGCAACCAATCGTCCATCCTGCTTGTACTCTTCTACATATAATCCATCAGCATTGAACCTGACTTGTAATCCTTGGTCAACCATTTGTCCAACAGAAACCAGATTCTTTATTAAATTTGGAACATGCAACACATCAGTAAGATGTTTTACCTTCCCGTCCTCCATAGACAATGCTATGTTTCCTCTATGCTCAATAGGATGCGATGTATCATCACCTGTTTCAACATATCTAGGAACTGACATTTTCTACAAACTACTAAACCATTTTGCATGACTCGTCATGTGATTTGAAACACCTGAATCAACATACCAGACATTATCATTTGATTTTGAAACACCAGCAGACATCGTATTCATCGTGTGATGTTGAACCATAAACAGCTTCTCAGAATCATCTTCACTTGTGGATGCATAGTCGTTTTGCTACCTTCTGTTATTTTGATTCTTCAACCTGCAATCACGTTCAAAGTGTCCAGGTTTACCACAATTCCAACATCCTTTACTATCATTACCTGAATCATTTCTTTGGAAATTTTTGTGACCTCTTTGGCTCTCCCTGCCTCAAAACTATCCTCTTCCTCCTGCATGATTTTGTTGTTGACCTTGGTCTTGGTTACTATTTCCTCTTCCACTTCCAAAACCTCTACCTCTGCCTTTTCCTCTGCCAGAGTAGAATACCTGCTTAGACTGGGATTTATTTGGGAGTTTGAATCCTCACCAATATTCTTTTCTTCAATAATTAGCATAGGTACCAGATCAACAAAATTCGGAATATTTTCCCTAGTCTGTATGGAAGTTCTGAACGGCTCTTGGTTCATCCCTTTGAGAAAGGAAATGTACCTAGATATTGAATCCTTCCTAGAAGCCTTCATTGGGGAATTCTCAAAGACTGGAATAAAACATAGCACAGCCACTCTGATACACAGCTTTAAACAACAAAAAGATGAAAATGTCAGAGAGGCAGCCAGGAGATTTAAGCAATACATTGACAGATGTCCTAAAGAAGAAGTACCTTCCATGGCAAGACAAGTATCCCTATTCATAGAAGGATTAAGAAGTGCTCAATTAAGGACCCTAGTGTACTATAGGAGATGCCCTGATCTAGGAGCTTGTGTAAAAGAAGCAATAGATTTGGAAGATAACAGAGGCCAAGATCTGTTAGCATTTGATCAACCTAGATCAAATGAAGATAAAATCCCACCAGCAGAAGAATTGGCTCAAGCCATTGCTAAAGCTCTAGAGGTAAGCACCAAAACCAATTTGATAAACTCTAGGATAAACACAAATAAAAAATGCTACAATTGCGGAGAAAGTCATTTGGTACAACAATGCCCATATCAAAAGCCTCCACATTTGAAAGATAGGAAAACACTCAAATATTGTACCCTAGAGAGGAAATGGACAAATCATACCAGGGAGGAATGCTTCTATAATAAACAACCCATAAAGGAGAGAGATTATGGGAGCCAAAGAGAATCAGGGTATATTGAGCAACCAAGACCTGTGCTTGGGCAACAACCTCCTATACCAACAAATGTGGTGCCAATCAAATACACACCAATAGAGGAAGGAAACTCAAGAACAAAGTCACCATACAAGGAAGATTATCAATGGAATGAAGGATATCAAGAAGAATGGGAAGGTTATGAATTAAGAGAACCAGAATTACAAGCCCTAGACTTGGGAAATGGGAGAATTGAGATGGACACTGCCACCTTCATGTATATAAGCAATAATTATATGTCAAATCAAAAACCTCAATTCAAAGGGGGACCAAAGATAACTTGTTATAGGTGTGGGGGAGAACATTTCATTAGAGACTGTCCACAACCTCCTACGTTAAGAATAGAGGGAGCTTATTGCAAGGATTATGGTAGGGAACATTTGATAAAGGATTGCCCAAAAAATCCTCAAAAACAACAAAACACACCTAATAACATACCACTAAAAGCAGTCAATATCATGGAACAAGAAGAATTGAGTGACATTGACCAAGTGAGTGTAAATGCTATAACAAGGTCACAAACTAAACAACAAAGAACAACTAAGGAACAAAATGAAGGTTCAATCTCAAAGGTGAAGAAAAATAGACAAAAAGGGAAATGGGAAAGGAAACAAAGAATGGGTAAAAATTTGGAAAAAGAAAATAGGGAACAATCAAACAGTACTTCTCCTCAAAAGACACAAACCCAGTTGGAGATAGGAAATTCACAAAGTTTAGACACTCTAATAAAAGCATACAAGGGAAGAATTCAAGAGGGACCAAGCCCTACTGATCATACAATGGCTTATCCTTTGCCAGACTTAGAACATGAAAGGATGCAGAAGTGTAAACAAATCATATGGGAAGTGCAACTCAAAATGGGGGAATTTCACAATTCTCAAAAAACAGTTGAGGAATCTGAGACAACAAAAACAAGAAGAAATTGTAACAAGGAAGAAAATCCACAAGTAACATTCCAGGTGAATATAGATAAACAATGCACAATTCTATATCACACCACATGGGAAGATTTAATGAAACAAAATCCTCACTTACAAAACCAAATGAAAAAATGGGAAACAACACCAGAAAATCTTTACCCACAACTACAGGAAAAGGAGGAATTATGGTATATTCCCATTGATAAGATAGGAGGATATTGTGAAGGAGAAGAGGGAAACGCAACCTTAAAAATACAATTTGGTAAAAACCAGGCCAAAGCTATTCTGGATAGTGGATCAAGAGTGGCCATCATGACTAAACAAACTTGGGAGAAATGGGGAAAAAATGAATTATTACCCACCAAAATGAGATTGCAACTTGCAGATGGCCACATTGAAAAACCCCTAGGAATATGGGAAAAAGTGATTGTGGACATATGTGGAATAGAGATAGAACAAACCTTTGCTATAGTTGAATTCCCACAATCCACTTCATATGAAATTATCCTAGGAAGACCATTTATGAGACAAATGCAAATTGTGCAAGATTGGGGTAATGATTGCTTATACCTTCAGAGCAAAGGAAGAATAACCAAAGTAAATCTAAGAAATGGGCACTACTCTGACATATCTCCTCAAGAATGGTATAAAATACATCAGAATCATGATTTAAGTGAGGAATCGGAAATGGAAGATCAGGATGAAACTGAATCATCAATATGGAAGTGCAACATGATAAGAAATATTACCAATAGAAAAAGGAGATTGAGAAGAGAAGATTGTGTGGAAGGAAGGAAGTTACAAGATGAGAACTATGTACCACAACAATTCAAAGAAGGGTTTGAGCCCTATGGGAGGAATCAAATTTTGGCTACCATGGATCTAGCCAGTGATGAATATGTAGGAGTGGAATTTCAAAATGAGAAGGATATGATGTCTTTCACATTGGAATACAAATGATAAAGGTATCCAGAACAGAAGAGGATAAAGAAGAAGAAATGATATTATAAAAAGGGAAAACACAATTTTTGGAAGAAGTAAAAGCTGAAGATGCTATTAAAGATAAAATCTCAGGCAAGTATAAGAAAAACAAACACAAGGAAATAGAAGAAAATCAGGAGGATGAGAAGAAGAAAAGGGAAACAAACAAAGATCAACAGTTTGATGTACCAGCAAATTTCAAGACTTATGAAGTAGAAAACAGACTACTTCTCAAGAGGAAACCAAAGAGGGAAAAGAAGAAAGGGGAGGCTTATGATAATGAGGAACAAACTAAAAAGATCATGATCACTCAGGAAGAGGGAGAAGAAAGACATATTGTAGTGGTTGATGACATGACAACTCAAGAAGAGGAGGCACTAAGAAACTTGGCAAGAAACTATGCGGATGTGTTTGCTTATAGCTATAAGGATTTGAAAGGCATTGATCCTAAAATCTGTGAGCATAAGATTCCTATTACACCTGAGGCAAAACCTAGCAAACAGAGACATTACACATTCAATGATAAATACTCTGCTAAAATAAAGGAAGAAATTGACAAGCTATTAGCTGCCAATTTCATCTATGAAATTGAGTATACAGAATGGATATCTCCTATAGTTGTGGTTCCAAAAAAGAATGGGAAACTTAGGGTATGCATTAACTTGAAAAAGGTAAATGCAGCAACTATAAAAGATAATTATCCACTACCTATAACAGATCATCTTCTAGAAAGAGTTGCAGGGAAGGAGGTTTATAGTTTTTTAGATGGTTTTTCAGGATACAATCAGGTACCTATAGCATTGGAAGACCAACATAAAACTGCCTTTTCCACAGAATGGGGAATTTATGCTTTTAGGGTTATGCCCTTTGGGTTAACTAATGCTCCAACAACTTTTCAGAGGTTGATGTGTCATATCTTCAAAGAGTTCTTGAGGAATATAATGGAAATTTATGTAGGTGATCTTTGTACTTTTTCATTAAAAAGACAAGATCACTTGCAGAATTTAGAAAATATATTCAGGAAATGTAGAACCTACAGAGTATGTTTAGATCCAGAAAAGTGTGTATTCTTTGTAAGACAAGGAAGAATGTTAGGTCACATAGTCTCTAAAAATGGAATTTCAACTAATGAGAAGAAAATAAAGGCCATAATAGAGCTTCCAAGACCAACAAGTGTAAAGGAACTTCAAACTTTCATGGGACATTGTGGGTACTATAGGAAATTTGTACACAAATTTGCTGACATAACCAAACCCTTATATGCCCTAATTACAAAGTTTGAGTGTGACCAAGCCTTTGAAACTTTAAAAACTTGTTTGGTAACAGCCCCAATTCTGAAAACACCTCAATGGGATAAAATTTTTCATGTCCATGTGGATGCTTCAAATTATGCTTTAGGATGTGTGTTAGCACAACCAATAGAAGGAAGCAAGTTAGATTTTCCAGTGGCTTATGCTAGTAGGCAATTGAATCTAGCAGAAAAAAATTATACAACCACTGAGAGAGAGGGATTGGGCATGATATTTGCTATAAAGAAATATAAACATTACCTTTTGGCCAACAAGTTTAAGTTCTTTGTAGACCACCAAGCTTTATTATATTTGGTAAATAAACCTTGTCACACTGGTAGAATAGTCAGATGGTTTCTTTTACTAATGGAATTTGAGTTTGAAGTGGTGGTCAGACAAGGGAAAACAGACTTGAGAGCAGATCATTTATCTCGAATTCAATCTAAAGAACCCAGTTCACCTTTAGATGACAACCTGCCAGACACTTATTTGTTCAAAGTAGAGAGTGTTCCTGAGTGGGCCATGACTTTAGTACCATCATTACCATGGGACCTTGCAGAACAGTTGGGAACAATGCACACTTAGTATTACAAAGCAGGAACTTTATGTTACTAGCTGGGCATTTGTATCATCTCAACCACACAGGCATATTGGAATATTGTACTCCTGGGGAAGAGCAACAAGAATATCTAAGGAGAGCTCATTGTTGGAACCCTTGCACTCATGCTTCTAGGGTAGTCACCCTAAGTAATCTCAATAGGATGGGGGTACATTGGCCTAATAAGACTCAAGATGTAACAAAATACATTGCTAATTGCAGGAAGTGCTAATTATTGCAAGAATCAGAATTCATAAATCTATATTGGTTCCAGAAAAATCCAGATTGGAGTGAAAATATCATTGAGGAATTGAAAAGGAAGAAGAAAGGAAAACAAGTGATAGCTGGTGCAGATTCCAAAAATCTACAAGTAATTTCTGAAGAATATCAATTGATAGGAGAACAGTTGTATAAGAGAGGGATGGATGTATACTTAAGAATTTGTGTTCCTGAGAATAAATATCTGGAAATGTTGGAACTAGCACATTCTGGAGTAGCAAGAGGACACTTCTCAAGTGACAAAACTGCTAAACTCATTTTATATTCTGGCTTTTGGTGGCCAACCCTATTTCCTGATGCAAGAACCTATGTAAAAAGATGTGATGTCTGTCAGAGAGTGAGTCAACCAAATAAAAGAGATGATATGCCATTAGTTCCATTAATTTCAGCAAGAGCCTTTAGTAAATGGGGGTTGGATTTCATTGGACCTATACATCCTCCAGCAAAACAATCCCATGCTGAATACATCATAGTGGCTACAGATTACCTGACAAAGTGGGCTGAGGCCAAAGCCACGAGAAGAGTGATGCTCATACTATCGCCAGATTCCTATATGAAAATATTATCACTAGATTTGGACTTCCAATTGAATTGGTAAGTGATAGGGGAACCCATTTTGTAAACCAAATCCTAGAAAACATCACTGAATATTTCCTGATCAGTCATAGAAAGTCAGCCCCATATCACCCACAAGCCAATGGGTTAGCAGAAAGTACTAATAAAGTACTTTGTACTGTACTATCAAAATTAGTAAAGACAAACAAGAATGATTGGGATTTACAACTTAATCATGTCATATGGGCTTATAGAGTGGCTTATAAAACTGCAATAGGAAACACACCATTCAATCTAGTATATGGACAAAATGCAGTTCTACCTATGGAAATCCTTATTCCAACATTAAAAGTAGGTAGTCACTACAATTGGACTGGACATGAACTGTCAGAGAGAGTAGTAGAATTGGAAAAATTGGGAGCATCTAGACTCCAAGCCATTATGAGTATATATGTGGACAAGAAAAGGCAGAAAGCTTATCATGATGTTCACATAAAAGAAAAAGATCTACAGGAAGGAGATCTAGTTTTGGCTTACACAGTCAAAGAACATCAGAAAAAGTTCCAGAAAAAAGGACATGGACCATATATTATACATCAAATAAGCAACAGTGGAGCCATTCAACTAGCTAACATAGACAAAGAAATCATGCCAAACTTCATAAGTGGATGTAGAGTCAAGAGGTATGACTACCCATTAACTGTTGATGAATGGAGAAGGTTGCAACGAGCTCAAAATAGGAAAAAAGAAGAGGACATTAGAAAAGAGGCTCAACAGGAAGCAAAGGAAAGGATAAGAAAAATCAAAGATATTAGGGAAGTCTGTTTGTGTGAAACTCCTCTAAAACCAAAAGAACATGTGCCAAAATGAAAACATTAGGGTATTGATAGATTGTGGAGCACAAGTGAATCTGATTAGTTCAGCTTTGGTAAGTAAATTTAATATAAAAAGAACTAAAAGCAGAACCTTAATCAAAACTTTGGAAGGTCAAATAGTACAAAGCATGTCTTCACTATCTATTGTAGTTAAGTTCTATTGTAGTTAAGTTCAATGAAGAATATATGAAAATAGACTGTGAAGAATGGCCAGATCAATTGATGTCTGAAAAAGTGATTTTAGGTCAACCGTGGCTCCAACAAGGTAAAGTGATTTTGGATTTTGAAAAAATGAAGCTTAAATTGAACATACATGACAAAAGGTTTTTAATATTTTTATTGAGTAATGAAGAACAGGAAATTCAATCAGATGTTCATGATATACACTTGGAAGGATTCACTTTTGCATTTGAAGATACACAAACATTACCAATACAAATGTTAAATGATCAAGCTTCATGTAATCAAAATCAGCAAAAGATTGGAAGAACAAAGAAGGGTGGAGAGATAGGAAGAAGGTGGCAATCATGGCATTATCCAAAGAATCAAAACATCAGAACAAGAAGCACATGGAATCAAAGTCTACAGGAGGTCCGCTCATCAAAACAGAAATCCAGGACAAAATGGATAGGGAGATAGAAAAATCCTACAAAATGCTTATCCGAAGGAAATGGATGTTTGCCTGAAACCAGGACAATTAGAGTTAGGAAGTATTGGGTCAAAAAATTAGAGTTGTTTCAATGGAAAAAAGATCATCCATATTTGATCTATATTGAGAAAATCATAACATATTGAAAATTATGACAAAAATATTTGACCTTATCCTTTTTCTAAAAGGAGAATGAGGAGGGGAAGAAAATTATATAGCACAAAGCAAGATCTAGGTAGAAGGGTAGTAGACTTCTATTTATTTTGTATTAATGTTTTTATCATTGATAAAATGTTTTGTTTTTCTCCAAAAGAATTGTTGGGAAAAGGGAGTGCACTAGACATCTTGCTACACCTGTAATGATCACTTTTATTGAGTCTTTTTGAAGAAATAGAATTTATTTTGGATTTTATTTTTCATTCTTATGTCATGACATCTCAAAATAAATATTACTCTTTGATTTCTTGTGACTCATGTGGGTGGAGTTTTTCTTTGTGTATTTTATTTTCCTCAGAATGGTGAATGCAAAGGAGTTATCAATTCATGACTTCAAAGCAGAATCAGTCACTCTATCAAGAGGACATTGGTTCCTAGACAGTGAAGCTGTGGAAGATAGTGAACCTGGAATCTGATGAGGAACTAGAGATTCCAGAGGCAGAGAAGGTGGTGAAGGAGCTCAAAGAAACCCTAAGCATTATTGGACAACATATATTCACAGTGGGAGTAGGTGGATACAAATATACCATGCTGTGTCAAGAATTTTACAGATTCAAAGGGTTGCTGTCAATCAGAAAAGATGGAAGGCAGTTGGTATACACAAATTATTGGAAGAACCCATCTTCTTCATTGATTTTGAAAGAGTGGCACAAGTAATGAGTAGTCTGCTGGAAATAGGAAAAGGGAATGATGCTTATTTCCGGTGCAAAGTCAAGAACAAGGATAATCAGGAGGTGGGTATCACTATAAAAGCAGAACATATCAGAGCAGCTTTACAATTTTACCCTATGGGAACCAAGCTTGACGCCATCTTTGTAAAGAAGAATAAGGAAACCTATACAGGGTACACAAAATTCACTGACTTCAAAGGAAGAGAGAATGAAGAATATGCCACAAGGATGTTCTTACAATATTTCTATTTCCCAAAGCTACCAAGGTATACCATGCCACATAAATCTGTTACACTGTTGATGTTTAACAACAAGGATAGGACTAAGCCCTTTGGAGTAATGGATGTGACACCATACATCCATGAACAGCTGAAAGAAGCAGCAAAACACTTGGAACAGAAAAAATTCATGAATGGAGCCCAGTTTTTAACCAGGATCATTTATCATGTCTTAGGAATGGAAGATCAGTTGAAAGTGGCTCCAGAGGCACAATATTTTAGAAGTCTTATGTAAGGAATCAAGACTCCTCCAAGGAAAATGGCTGTGAGAGAAATAGAAGGACAAACCAGCATGAGAGGAGCAGGGATGAAAAGAAAGGTAATATCCGAGGAAGTGGTTCCTGTAAAGAAAAGGAGGTTGGATCCAAGAAAGGTTGAATTAGAGTCGGATGAAGCTACAAAAGAAGAACATGAAGATGCGCAGAAACAGGTCCAATCCTCTAGTGGTCCTCATCCACCCCAAACAAGCAAAGAACATTATACACTTATCTAACTCAAGGAAATAACAAAAGAGCAATGTATGCGGCACAATATCAAAAGATGCTGGAAGATTATTCATGCAAGGCTACAAATTGGGTTCAGGAGGAGGTAGAGCATTATGAAGCACTTCATGATCAAATGATGGCAGCTGAAACAGAAGAGGTATTTGTTAAAAAGGAAGTAGAGCTGTTAGCATACTTCAAAGAACTGCAAGGACCTCCAGAAACCAGAACCACAATTGTTGTAAAAAAGAAGGTTCAAAAGAAACCAGTGCAAAGAAAGAAGTTGACCAAGAAGGAGAAGGGAAAATCGGTAGTTGAAGCTGTAACTATAAAGGAGGCAGAAGAAGTAATAGTAAGAGATCAGCAGAAGGAATTTACTGCTAAAGAAGAGTCAAAAGTGGAAAAACCAGGACTTGGAGGATCTTCACATTTTTCCTCAGATTCTGAAAGTGACATTGAAAGTTTCTTATTAAAAAGTCTGAATTTTTCAGTTCCAAGTACTCCTAATGTGGTTACACAGGCCACTGAGAAATAGAAAACACCTGAAAATTTGAGAAAGAAGGCTCAAGAGAAGCAGGTTCAAGAAGAGGCAGTTAAGCAAATCAGTCTTGAAGAAGAAAGAAGGATGATGAAAGGTAAAGCAGTAATGACAGAAGAGGAAAATAAAGTAAGAGAGGAAGTCAGTTGTGGACTGGTGCCTGTAGGAATAAAATCGATATGGACAAAACCCTCACAAACTTATTTTAAATTAGATGAGAGCATAGCAGAAATAGTAAGAGAAGCACAGAAAAGCAGTCCAGTCATAAAACAGAAAGGTGCAGATCAAATTCAGGAAGCAGAGGAAATAGAAGTGAAAAAGAATGTTCAAGAAGTTACAAAAGGAGTGGTAGAAAAGGAGATTATCCAAAGTATAAAAGATGTACTTCATGATTTGAAGAGTAATGAAGAATTTGCAACCAACAAAAATCAAGGACAAGAAGAAGAAATGGATCTTATGGACATTGATGAGCAGGAAGAAGGGCAGAAACAGTAGACAAGCCATGATCAGATAAAATTCAGTGAGAAAAATGAGTCAATTTTAATTCAGGAAACCCCAATCCAGGTAAAAGAAGCACAGCTTTCTGCAAAAGAACAACCAGAATTGGAGAATAACAAAGTAGAAGAAGTAAAGGCAGATGAAGATAGATCAAGACAAGAGAACCAGGATAATCAGACATTGGAACAGGAAAAAGATGCTGTAGATCAAGAAACATTGGAAGAGGATCAAAGTCATGAAGAACAAGAGGCTAAGGATATAGAGTATGAAGAAGAAGAGGAAGAGGAGAATGAGTGCAAAGAAGACAAACAAATAGAGGTTAAACAGATGGAAATGGAAGTGGGGTTGGAAAGAATACCCAAGAATATAAGATTTGCTTGCCAGATTATTATGAGCAACATTGAGCAGTTTAGACCTTCAAGCAGGAATATGATCATTTCAAGAATGGTAGCAGAGTCTGAATTTGAGAAAGGTAGTACGATCATTAAGGAGCACAAAAGGGAGAAGGAACAAATGTCAGAACAATTGAGGAAGGTGCAGGAGAAAAATGAGGAATTTACCAACATAATAATTGCTTTGGAAGAATTAGAAGTACAGAAACAAAATAGAATTCAATATCTAGAAGAAAAGAGTGCAAAACTAACAGAGCAGAATAATAAACTGGAAATGGAGCTGAGAAAAATTGAAGGAAGATATAGAACCTTGCAGACTTCTTATCAAATCTTGACCAAAGCAAATGAAGAGATAAACAAATTATTATTGGAAGAAGGTCAGATGAAGGATGAAGGTAAGACTACTCAGATGACAGAGGAAGAAAAAGAAGAATTGCACAAGGAGATGAAGAGATTACAAACTGAACTGAAGGAAGCCAAGGAGCTAGAGAAGCAAGCTAGTACACATGCTGCTACATCAATGAAAGGATATAACAAGCTGCACATGGATATGGAAAAAGAAAGGAGTGATTGGCAGTCAAGGATGGAAAAGGAAAAAAATGAATGGATAAAAGAAAGAGAGTTATGGGCAATACAGAATGGGAGTCTGATGGGGACAATAGAAGAATTACAGAAAAAGTTGGACAAGCCACAAGTTCAGGAAGAAACACATATAGAGACCACATATACAGAGGAATATGAGGGAGGAAATGATGATGGAATACAACATGGCAGTGAATCAGCAAATAAAAGACCAGAGGAAGAATATTTAGAAGAATTTGTCAAAAAATTGCTGACAAATAGAGAATCTAGAATAGATTTTATCCGAAAAATGCATGATGAATATGAAGATCAAATTGTCACATTTGCTTTGAATAAGGGGATTAATCCAGACCAGCATCATTGGGCTGCAGACGGGCTGGGCATACCTTTATGTATGATCATGGAGAGTATCAAGAACTATCAAATAGCAAGAGTTGGATTACCTCCAAATAAATATCTAGAATATGAAGAAGATATTAACGTGACCAAAGAATTGTTTGAGAGAGCCAATCCAAAGTGGAGGAACAAATGGTTGGATGCAAATAAAGAATGCAGGAAAATTTGGAAGGAAGCACCTCTTCAATTGAAAATTAATCCAGCTTACTGCCCAGTAGCAAGAAGAAGAGAATGGACAGTTTTTTGGGAAAGATGGAGAGAAGGACAAATCCCACCTAAATGGTTGAATTTCCCAAAAATAGCTGGTCCAAAGGCAGGAACATGGCCTACAAAAAACTACATGGTGGATACAGCTGAGTCTGTTATAGCTATATACAAAGATGTAAACGACCCTGTATGCATTTTACTGATCCGAGTAATGAGATTAATTCTGGCATGTATAGAAACATACACAGATACGGATGTCAGAACATTAAATTACATTGGCTTCAATTCTCCAACTGATGCATTACTGTTTGATCTTAGTGAAACACCCGATAGAATCTGTTTAATGGCATACTACAGCAGAGTAATATTTTTGGGCAGTCACTATTTACAAATTTTTGAAGATGCATTCATTTATGGGTTTTTTGAGAGAGAGTCAGAAATATTTGGAAACTTTTCAGTAGTCACCAAGTCTCGCCTTACTGCATATGAAGCTGCTTACACAGAATATTTGAAAAAGGATACAATTGATAAACTAGAAGTTGCAGTACAGTGGAGGAAAGCATTGTTTGAGATGGTGAATAACTTGAATGTTACTGAAAGAAGGAGTCATGATCTAGTGTCACAGGTCTATCAAAGAAAGAAGAAGTAAAAGGGAGCACTAAAGATACAAAGCAGGAATGTCTTTTGTCAGGAGCCAAAAGCTCTAGGAGGGGAAGAATGTTGGAAGAAGTGATTTTGTGAAGCATTTTTTGATGGAAAATAATTGTAAAATGTCAAAAACTTGTAAAAATATTTATGCAACTGATGTAAAAATAAGGAAGAGTCTTCCTTATGTAGAATAGAATCTTATGTAATTTTTCTAGAATTTTTGGAAACTCCTAGATAGTATATTTTTAGAATAATAGAGGAAAGGGCCAAAATTCAAGTGTGAAAGGGGACACTTGAAAATGTATAAAAGACAATTTCCTCTATTATGAGGGGGTTGGTTGATTATTTGTTTACATGCTATCCAAGTGAATAGAGAGAAAGTTTCCTATTGAAAATCGTGTTTTCTCCTCTTTGTGTGGTTTCATTGATTTGTTGAGTCTATTCTTTGTGTATCCATGGAGATTTGTGAGCTTCTATTGTGTAATTTTATTGAATGTGTGTGAAGAGAGCTGAATATTGATATGTTGAGTAAGAAATTGATGAAGAAGGGTGCTGGAGATGATAATCGTCTGTTTTCACAGAATCGTGATTGTCTCGTCTGTATGGTACAGGTAATATTTTTGAGTTTTAACTTCATAATTGTGTTTTGCTGAGAAAATAGCATGTAATAGACACCAAGATTGTGGAAAATGGTGGAGATTTGCTCAACATAATCCAAACCCTAGGAATTCCTCTTCATTTTCATCATTCTCAGAAATCTAGCCATTATTCTCTTATTTCTTGGATTCTATCATCTAGAAGGGGTTGTGGTCTCTTGAATACTTCCAAGATTGACAAAGTAAAGATGTATTGTTAATTCTTTATGCTAAATGATTGGAGAGGACAACTCCAAAGATCAATAACAAACAATAATGGAGCTAGAAGAGTCCGAACACCAATGAATAAGTGTATCAAGGACTAAATCGACCATTGTATACTTGACAAAACTAGAAATCTGGAAAAATTTTGCCAGAGTATCCTTTGCAAAATGAGCGTATGACCAGTGTCAAAATATCATAAAACTGTGAGTACTGACATGTTTTCCTGCATAGTGAATCACTGACTCCACTGCATATAATCAGTTACCCAATAGAAGCCAACTAGGCTTATCGAGCACCTATGAGCAACTATCATACATCTCCTATGGCGAGGCTGGGTATGCCTTCCACTTGCATCACCGAAGAGATCCCGACATCTGGGTGTCTCCCAGTTAAGAAAACCTCACCGCGAACCTCTTTATCAAACGTAAAAGGCTTTATGCAAAGAACGTAACCGCTATATCAATGACCACATGGATATACATAAGCGGTATCCACAAAAGCGTACATAATGTGTATGTGCTCAATATATGCAGCAAAATGACACTAAAAGCTAAATACATAGCCCAAAAACTAGCCAATAACACTTGCAGGTGTCTATCAACTCTAATATTTTAGGCTCAAAAACCTGCATAAATTTGCAGCAATTGCTCCCACCAAACGGAAACCTTTCAAGAAACCTATAGTTTTACGAGTGTGGCTGAAAACCTAGCCCCAAAGGTTGATATTTATTATCGGAGAAGCACAAAGAACACTCTGCTTGATGTTCTTGGACCTGTGTGAAGAGAACTATGTGCGGAAGTACTCCAAAATGGCTCCAAAAGACACCCAAAAATGCTTCAAAAATAGGCTTTGAAAGCAAAGAATGAAGGTTTGAGGGACCAAAACATGTTCAAGGTAATGTCAACCTTAGTCTTTCCCCTTCTTTAGACACCACAAGACTGTAGCTTAGTGGCAAGAGATTGCCACGGTTAAGCGAGCTCAAGGGGGAACAGTACTGGGATGGGTGATCTCTCGGGAAGTACCGGGAACCTCTATATTCCTTGATCGTTGAGGTCCTCCCTCACCTGCAGCCAACGGCGCCAATGGTGACTTCGGTGACTCGGATGATAGGGTATGCCAAGGTCTATGCCTTGGTTGCCGCATTAGTCATAAGCCTTGGAGAAAGCCTGGGGGGGTGCTTGCTTCGCTCGCACAAAAGGAACAAAGCTTCTGCCTCGAACTGCTCTGATACCAGTGAAGTATTTCGATGGCGATGCACCACAGTGCACTCTCCTCCTTGAGAGCTTCACGACAATATGCTTGGAGTAGAAAACCGAGCTTCTAAGGACGCACACAGTACTCCGCACAGAGGCTGCAGAATACGCAGGGGAGATGCTCGCTTCGCTCGCGCAAAAGGAACAAAGCTTTTGCCTCAAACTGCTCTGATACCAGTGAAGTATTTCGATGGCGATGCACCACAGTGCACTCTCCTTCTTGAGAGCTTCACGACAATATGCTCGGAGTAGAAAACCGAGCTCCTAAGGCCGCACACAGTACTCCAGACAGAGGCTGCAGAATACATAGAAAACACAGTACACAGGGAGCACAAAGACAGACTTCTTAGGTCTTACAAATGCGGTCAAACTTATAGTCTGTGACTGACCAGGCGACTATATGTTTTATTAAAGAACATATACAAAGAAGTGTCCAGTGGCCATTTGGCCTTTCACATGGACACTAACGGTAACATAAAAGACTTCAATTTGCAATGGTAAGGGCTGATGTAAAGGTTTCAAAAAAACCACATTATGTGGTGGTAAGTCCAAGCTTATATCATGTGAATGTATTGTCAAAGGATGAGGCTAGTAAGACCACCAAAAGAGAGTGGCAAGCCAATGTAAAGGCAAGTAAGACCACCAAAGAGAATGGCAAGCCTATGGCAAGTAAGACCATTCAAAGAGGAATGGCAAGCCTATGTGAAGGCAAGTAAGACCCTCCCAAGAGGAATGGCAAGCCTTGTTACGTGCAAGAAGCACCAAAGACCAAGTGAAGGTCTAGTGAAAGGTTAAGGCAAGTAAGACCACCCAAGAGGAATGGTCAGCCTATGACAAGTAAGACCATTCAAAGAGGAATGGCAAGCCTATGTGAAGGCAAGTAAGACCATCCAAAGAGGAATGGAAAGCCTTGTAAGGTGCAAGAGGCACCATTGTTCACATTGGCAATTTCTTGTGTCATATGTAGGTGATGAAGAAAGGTTGGAAGATATGGAGGCTATGAATGCTTCACATGAAGAGGAACTCATGTAAGAGTTCATGCATGATCAGCCCATTGTTGATTTTGCAGGTATATAATCAGCTAGTAAGCATGAAGAAAAGATCATGAAATAAGGGGGAGTTAGTTTGCAAGGATTGGAAGATCCAAGACAAGTTCAAAGAAGACAAAGTGTAGCCAAAAGAAATTTCAGATTTGAAGAGAAGAAGTCATACTCAAGGGAAGAGTAAGAGCAGCCACAAAAGGTAATTTCAAAGCACTAGGAGGAGCCACGAATATGGAAGGAGCATCTAGAAGGGAAGGAGCAGCCATGAGGAGCAAAAGAAGTCATGAAGACAAGTTGGAAGAAAGCATGACAACCATGATGATGTCAAAAGGCGATGCAAAGAGTGCACCCAAAGATAGAGTCAAAGATTATCCAAAGACAAAAGAGGATCAAATAGAAGCATGCAAGCCTAGAAGATGTGAAGCCATGAAGCCATGAAGGTACAAAGAGAGGACAACAAGAAAGAGAGTTAAGCAACAAAGGTATATGAAGCCAAGGTGATCTCATATTATAAAAAGTTTGTATGAAGCATGTTCCTTGATAAGGATTGAAGAAGAGCTCTTGCAAAGAGCCAAAGAAGTAAGGATAAAGTTGAAGGAAGCCAAAGAAGCTTGGACACAAACAAGGGAGATCACCAACCTATCCAGCAAAGGGAGATACAAGCAAGGATGAAGAGGAGAAGAATTGGAGAGTAGCATGGACTCCCGATTGTTGCTTGAGGGGAAATGTTGAAATTTATGGTACTTGTGCAACCTCCAATTGAGAGGCTTGACACATACTCACCTCTCATTAATTACCTCTTCGTCATTTATGTATTTGTTGTAAGCCGTAAATGAAGCTAGGCCCTAAAAATATAAAAGGCACACTCATAACCTTAAACTAGAGTGTTGAATTAAATAGGGCAAATGTATTTATGGCTTGGATAAAAGACAAAATATAAATAGAGAGATGTAATACTTTAAAAAAGTCGTGTCCTTATCCATATGGAGTGATTTGGAGCACCAAAAGGCATCCAAGGCAATGGAAATACAAAAGACAAGAAGTGGAAAGTCAAGAGGTGAGAGAAGATGAAGGGTAGGTGAAAAGTCCCATGCCCATACCTCTATATATATAGAGGTCATTTGAACGTGAATTGTCACATGACAAGGAGATGCTCTAGAAGCATATGCTAGTCATTCTCTCACCAATGGAGATCAGAAGGTACCTCATTTCTATGCTACAAGGCACAAAGGTATTCTAGCCGCATACCTTTTTTGTACACAGCCACCTTGTGAAGGTCATCTCTCTCTATGTACTTATCCAACTAATGCATATGATATCTTCTTGGAATACTTATCTCTCACACTCACTGTATTTCAAATATCTTTTTCAATTGATTCTCCAGTAGTGACAGGGAACATTTCTTGTGAACCTCAGTTTTCTGCTTAACCTAAGATGACATGTAGTCTATCTTTATGTAGTCGGTTGCCTGGTCATATGAACTCCAAATGGAGTGTTCTTTAGCTTTTTAGAAAGCTACGAGAGTCTACTATGTGCACAAAATTTCAGGGTCATTGGATCTCTGAGTTGTGACTGAATGAGGTTTTAGTAAGCATGTGTCTTATAGGGTAGATTCTAGAAGAGGTTCTCTAACTTCCGCTGCATGTATTGGAGTGAAATTTCTCCACATATTGGTATCAGAGCTTTGGTTGCATAGCATTGGGAGTGGAGCCCATGGATGTGCAAAGAGAGCTTGAAGAAGATGGAGAGATGGCAAAGGAAAGCTTGGAGCTATCATGCTCATTGGAAAGTTATGGAGCAATAGATGAGCTGAAAGTACATGTGTTTGGATGCCATGAAGTTTGGTAAGATGCAAGGCCGCTATGTATGAAATTTGTGGATGTATCTTGTTGTGTATAAAACTCATTAATGTAAAATTGCAAAAACAAATATGTATGATCATGCTATGATGACTAAATTTGTTTGATTCTTGAGTTGAGATAGGAAATCAACTCAATGCTCACATTGCACAAGCCAAAGAAAAGGTTGGCAAAGCTTGAATGGAGCTAGGACACAAATCTTGGAGCCAAAGCGAAGGAGGAGCCCAAGCTAAAAGGTTTGAAGACTTGAAGATTGGAGCAAAGTTGAAGGTGGCCAAGGCAAGGATGCCCATTTGAAGACCCTTGAAGAGTGAAAGGTGTAGAAGACTCCAAAGGAGGGCTTCCATGAAGTGTTGAAGACTCAACAAGGACTTGGAGACACTCCCCAAATTTGAAGGAGCACAAGAAAATTGCAAAGGTAGAAGGAGGAGTCACTCATAATAAGTTTGCATTAAGAAGGTAAAAGACTTTTGCAATGGTAAGGGCTGATGTAAAGGTTTCAAAAAATCCACATTATGTGGTGGTAAGTTCCAAGCTTATAGGATGTGAGTAAATTGTCAAAGGATGAGGCTAGTAAGACCACCAAAAGAGAGTGGCAAGCCAAGGTAAAGGCAAGTAAGACCACCAAAGAGAGTGATAAGCCTATGGCATGTAACACCATTCAGAGAGGAATGGCAAGCCTATGTGAAGGCAAGTAAGAACATCTTAAGAGGAATGGCAAGCCTTGTTAGGTGCAAGAAGCACCAAAGACCAAGTGAAGGTCTAGTGAAAGGTTAAGGCAAGTAAGACCACCCAAGAGGAGTGGCAAGCCTATGGCAAGTAAGACCATTCAAAGAGGAATGAAAATCCTATGTGAATTCAAGTAAGACCATCCCAAGAGGAATGACAAGTCTATCTTATACTCTGTGTATCTCAAATATCTCAGTTAGATTATTCCCAAGTAGTGACTGGGAACATAACTTGTGAACCTTAGTTTTCTGCTTAACTTGAGATGATAGGTAGTCTATCTTTATGTAGTCGATTTCCAGGTCATTACAAGATATCAATTGCTTTCTTTTTTCCCCAAAGACAAACAATGACATCTACCTATTCATGTGCACATTTCTTGATTGATGAGTTTTACCTTTTTCTTGTGTTGGTTACCATCATCAACAGAAGATCCAACATAGGTCCAACTTCAATGAAGTTTTTTGAATTTCCCCAGCAACGGCGCCAAAAAATGTTTGTTATTGACTTTGGAGTTGTCCTCTCCAATCATGAAGTATAAAAGAATCAACAAATCATCTTTATTTTGTCAATCCTGGGAATATCCATAAGACCACAGCCCCTTCTAGATGATAGATTCATAGAAATAAGAGATTGATGGCTGGAATTCTGAGAAAATGAAAATGAAGAGGAAATATCTAGGGTTTACCTTATCTAGAGCAAATCTTCATCATTTTCTATGATCTTTGTGTCTAATTCATGTTATTTTCTCATCAGAATACAAATATGAAATCAGAATTGGAAAGAAGTGCTGAAATCTTTGTAAATTGATAGTTGCTCATCATATTGTTGAAGTAAAAGTGCAGGTGTATGGAAGATTTGAGCCAAGAAAGCTGAAGATGAGGTAACTTGAGTCTATTCTTGCATTTCTAGATTTCTTTTTGCCCAAGTACTAGGCACCATGGGTGATCTTGGGAAGATAACATGGTGATACTAAGGAAAGGACATTTAAAGTAGCTAGATGTAAGTATAAAGGATTCACTTGTTGACCAAATCTAAGCATCAATCTTGAGTTGTCCTGCATTTTGAAAAGAAAGATGTGATTGAGTTTATCTTTGCAGAAATTGTTTGCCTTCCATAACACATTTTCATTTGAGAAATTTTCTTTTGCACTTTAGTGATAGCTAAGGACATAGAAACTCATAACCAATCAAGAAACATGGGATCAGTGGATCACCAAAACCAGAAACCCTAAGTAAAGTGTTCACCTTTATTTTTAGGGCAAAAATACCAAACAAATTCATAAAACTCATCAAAAACAATCAAACAAATTTCTTTTCTTGTTAGGAAGCTGAAGTGAGGTGTAGTGGACAAGAGTGATTGTGTAAAAGTGGAAGAAGAACAAAAAATGGTCAAAAACCAAAAAATTAGAAAACACGATTCTCTAACACAGAATCGCGACTTTCTAAAAAAAAAAAATGTTGATTTTGGAGTAATATTTCAAGTGATTGATGAATTAAAGTTGTTGAAGGCTATGGAAGGGATTAAGAAGAAAGGACTACTCAAATTGGCATAAAATCAACAGTAAGCAAAAACACGACTTTCTGTACAAAATCGCGATTTTCTGAGTAAGGTTGAGGTTTTTGGGCAATAATTCAGGATTTTGGAGGATTACAAAGAAGAGAAGGTATTGAAAGAAAGCAAGGACAAAGAATACTCAAAATTGCACAAGATAAGATCTACAAGAAAAAAACACGATTCTCTACACAAAATCGCGATTTTCTGTAAAAGAAAATTTTTGGAATTTCTAGTACACTTGGGTACTTGGAGATAAGAAAGTGTAGTGGAGATCATTAAGATTGAGTAAGAAAAGTTGAACAAGTGAAAGAGTGTGAAAAGTTGGAAATCACACAAAATCGCGATTTTCTTAATACTATAAAAACCTGGAATTGAAGGAAAATTTCATTTTGAGTGAGAGTGAGAGAGAGAGAGAGAGTGGAAAAACTCGCGATTTTCTGCAAACCAAACATTTGAGAGCTTCTTGGATCTAGCAAGCAAGGTAAAGGGTGTCACTATCAATTTTTTCCACTGTATTAAAAGTTTCAAAAGTTGAAAGTGAAAAAAAAAAAACTAGGAATATTAGGAAATCACGGAATCGCGATTCTGAGTTTTTGAGTTTTCAGGGAGTAAATGCAAAATTTTTGAAGGGTTCCTTCATTGCATGTTAGAGAAATGACTTGGCGATTCTATAGGTGAAATCTGAAAGAAAAAAATCACTATAAGAAAAATTCTAAATAAATTGATCAAAATCGTGATTCTGTAATCAAATTCAAAATCGCGATTTTCTGATCTAAGACCAACATTGCGATTCCCAGAACACGATTTTCATAAGAAATCATGTTATTAACAATCTGTGAGCAATCACGATTGTCTGTGAACAAAATCGTGAAAAACATGATTTTGATCACAAAATCGTGAAAAACACGATTTTCACTCAAAATTGTGAAAAACACGATTTTCATCACAAAATCGTGAAAAACACGATTTTCACTCAAAATCGTGAAAAACACGATTTTCAATCAAAATCGTGAAAAACACGATTTTCATCACAAAATTGTGAAAAACACGATTTTCACTCAAAATCGTGAAAAACACGATTTTGATCACAAAATCGTGAAAAACACGATTTTCAATCAAAATCGTGAAAAACACGATTTTCACTCAAAATCGTGAAAAACACGATTTTGATCACAAAATCGTGAAAAACACGATTTTCACTCAAAATCGTGAAAAACAAGATTTTCACACAAAATCGTGAAAAAACACGATTTTCACCCAAAATCGTGAAAAACACGATTTTCACTCAAAATCGTGAAAAACACGATTTTGACTACAAAATCGTGAAAAAACACAGAAATAATCACAAAATTTTGGGAAACATGATTTTGATCACAAAATCGTGAAAAACACGATTTTCACACAAAATCGTGAAAAACACGATTTTCACACAAAATCGTGAAAAAACACGATTTTCACACAAAATCGTGAACAACACGATTTTCACACAAAATCGTGAAAAACACGATTTTCACCCAAAATTGTGAAAAACACGATTTTGATCACAAAATCGTGAAAAACACGATTTTCACACAAAATCGTGAGAAACACGATTTTTAACACAAAATCGTGGAAACACGATTTTCACTCAAAATTGTGAAAAACACGATTTTTATCACAAAATCGTGAGAAACACGATTTTCACCCAAAATCGTGGAAAACACGATTTTCACTCAAAATCGTGAAAAACACGATTTTGACTACAAAATCGTGAAAAAACACAGAAATAATCACAAAATTTTGGGAAACATGATTCTGATCATAAAATCGTGAAAAACACGATTTTTATCACAAAATCGTGAAAAATACAAAAATAGTCAAAAAATCGTGAAAAATACAAAAATAGTCAAAAAATCGTGAAAAATACAAAAATAGTCAGAAAATCGTGAAAAATACAAAAATAGTCAGAAAATCGTTAAAAATATAAAAATAGTCAGAAAATCGTGAAAAATACAAAAATAGTCAGAAAATCGTGAAAAAAAAAAACACACAAATATAGTCAGAAAATTGTGGAAAAAGTAATACCTTAGTTAGGAAATTGTAAGTTTGAGATTGAGAAAATTAATTGAATGATACTTAAATCTGGAAACAAACTTTCTAAACAAGACCTAACAAGGAAGGAGACAGAAACAGTAAAAGGCAAAGGGCAAGAAAAAAGTTTAGGGCAAGAAAACAACATGGAAAACATAAATGAAACAAATGAGCCTATGGAAACTGGGTATTTTAGAAACATCCTCAAGTATATGTATACAAATAGGTTTGGAACCTATGTATATCAGGATGGAATGCATAAATTTCTCATTAGATTGAGAAATTTAGAAGTTCCCCTGAATATAACCACTGTAGCTCAATTTAAAGATGGGAGATATGAAGATAGGCAAGGATGTGTGTACATATTCTCTCAAGACCCAGAAAATTCAAATGATCTAGGGCAATGTACTGACAAAGGACCTTGGGAACATAACATGGAGCAAACAAATTTACCTAGGCCAAATGAAAACTATACCGGTAATGAACAACAACATGGGAGGAGGACACAGATTTCCCCAAATCCCTTTGACAAGGAACCAGAAGGATATAATGACTTCCCACTCAGAAGAAGATCCCATTGGCAGCCTCAGGGTAGAATGCTTAGACCATACCAAGTTGCCAAATGTATGAAGAACCAATATGAGGGTTATTCAGATCCTCATGCTCATGCTGCAGAATTTAGGCAATTGATTAGAGCTGAAGAGGTAGAAGATTACAAAGTACAATTTGAGGCATTTGGTCTAACCCTAACAGGACCAGCATTATCTTGGTTCATTCCTTTGAGAAAGGAAATGTACCAGGATATTGAATCTTTCTTAGAAGCCTTCATTGGGGAATTCTCTAAGACCGGGATAAAACATAGTACAGCCACATTGATACATAGTTTCAAGCAACAAAAGGATGAAAATGTTAGAGAAGCAGCCAGAAGATTTAAACAATACATTGATAGATGCCCAAGAGAGGAAGTACCTTCCATGGCAAAACAAGTATCCTTATTCATTGAGGGTTTGAGAAGTGCCCAACTAAGAACCCTAGTGTATTATAGAAGATGTCCTGATTTAGCAGCCTGTGTAAAGGAAGCAATAGATTTGGAGGACAACAGAGGTCAAGATCTGTTAGCATTTGATCAACCTAGATCATATGAAGACAAAATTCCTCCAGCAGAAGAGTTGGCTCAGGCTATTGCTAAAGCCCTAGAGGTAAGCACTAAAACTAATCTGATAAACTCTAGGATAAACACAAATAAAAAATGTTACATTTGTGGAGAAAATCATCTAGCACAACAATGCCCATGTCAGAAGCCACCACACTTACAAGATAGGAAGACACTTAAGTACTGTACACTAGAGAGAAAATGGACAAACCATACCAGGGAGGAATGCTTCTATAACAAACAACCCATTAAGGAAAGAGATTATATAGCTCAAAGGGAATCAGGCTATACTGAACAACCAAGACCTGTGCTTGGACAACAACCTCCTATACCAACTAATGTGGTACCAATCAAGTATACACCAATAGAGGTGGGGAATTCAAGACTAAGATCACCATATAAGGAAGAATATCAATGGAGTGAGGAATATCAAGAAGATTGGGAAGAATATGAAATAAGAGAACCTGAGTTAAAAGCCCTAGACTTGGGAAATGGGAAAATTGAAATGGACACAGCAACATTCATGTATATTACCAACAATTACATGTCCAACGAAAAACCTCAATTCAAAGGGGGACCAAAGATAACTTGTTATAGGTGTGGGGGAGAGCATTTCATTAGAGACTGTCCGCAACCTCCTACATTGAGAATAGAGGGAGCCTACTGTAAGGATTGTGGCAGAGAACATTTGATAAAAGATTGCCCAAAGAATCCCCAAAAACAACAGAACACATCTAATAACATACCTTTAAAAACAGTTAACATTATGGAACAGGAAGAATTGAGTGAAAATGACCAAGTTGGAATAAATATTATAACAAGGGCTCAAGCCAAGCAACAAGGAACAATTAAGGAACAAAATGAAGGTTCAGCCTCAAAGGTGAAGAGAAATAGACAAAAAGGGAAATGGGAAAAGAAGAGAAGGATGGGCAAAAATTTGGAAGAAGACAATCAGGATCAGTCAAAAAGTACTCCTCCTCAAAAGACACAAAATCAGTCTGAAATAGGAAGTTCTCAGAGTCTAGACACCCTAATCAAAGCATATAAGGGAAGGATTCAAGAAGGACCAAGTCCTACAGATCATGCAGTGGCCTATCCCATGCCAGAGTTAGAGCATGAAAGGATGCAAAAATGCAAACAAATCATTCAGGAAGTACAACTCAGAATGGGGGAAGGAGGTAGCTCGCAGAGAACAGTTGAACAACTTGAGAAAATGAAAACCAGGGAAAATGATAACAAAAAAGAAAATCCACAAATAACATTCCAGATGATTATAGATGAACAATGTAGCATTACATGTCAAACAACATGGGAAGAACTGTTGAAACAAAATCCTCACTTACAAAACAAAATGAACAAAGGGGAAACAATACGTGGAAACCTTCATTCACCATTACAAGAATTAGAGGAATTATGGTATATTCCTATTGATAAAATAGGAGGGTATTGTGAAGGGGAAGAAGGAAATTCAACCCTAAAAATACAATATGGAAAAAACTTTGCTAAAGCCATTTTGGATAGTGGATCAGGAGTGGTCATAATGACTAAACAAACTTGGGAGAAATGGGGAAGCAATGAATTACTACCCACTAAGATGAGATTGCAACTTGCAGATGGGCATATAGAAAAACCCCTAGGTATTTGGGAAAAAGTAATTGTGGACATATGTGGAACAGAAATAGAACATACTTTTGCCATAGTAGAATTTCCACAATCCACTTCATATGAAATCATCCTAGGAAGGCCTTTCATGAGACAAATGCAAATTGTGCAGGATTGGGGTAATGATTGTTTATATCTCCAAAGCAAAGGAAGAATAACAAGAGTGAACTTAAGAAATGGGCACTACTGTGATATATCTCCTCAAGAATGGTACAAAATACATCAAAATCAAGAAGAAGGTGAGGAATCAGAGTTGGAGGATCACGAAGAGAGTGAATCAGCAATATGGAAGTGTAACATAATAAGAAACCTCACCAATAGAAAAAGGAGACTGAAAAGAGAAGATTGTGTGGAAGGAAGAAAAGTGCAAGATGAAAGTTATGTGCCACAACAATTTAAGGATGAAGAGTTTGAGCCCTACGGCTGGAACCAAATTTTGGCTACCATGGACATAGCCAGTGAGGAGTATGTAGGAGTGGAATTTCAAAATGAAGAAGGGTTTGATATTTTTCACATTAGTATGAACATGATAAGTGTATCAAAAACAGAGGAGGATCAAGATTCAGAAATGGTATTAAAAAAAGGAAAAACAAAATATTTGGAGATAGTAAAAGCTGAAGATGCAATCAAAGATAAAATCTCAGGCAAATACAAGGAACATAAACACATAGAAATGGAAAAGGAACAAGAAATTGAGAAGAAAGAGAAGGAAATAAACAAGGATCAATACTTTGATGTACCAGCAAATTTTAAAACCTATGAAGTGGAAGACAGACTACTTCTAAAAATGAAACCAAAGAGAGAAAAAAAGAAAGGAGAAGCTTATGATAATGAAGAACAAACTAAAAAGATCATGATTACTCAGGAAGAAGGAGAGGGAAAACATATTGTAATAGCTGATGATATGACCATAGAGGAAGAAGAAGCACTAAAGAACCTAGCAAAGAATTATAGGGATGTATTTGCTTATAGTTATAAAGATTTAAAAGGAATTGATCCGAAAATCTGCGAGCACAAAATTCCTATGACTCCAGATGCAAAACCTAGTAAACAGAGACATTATACATTCAATGATAAATACTCTGCCAAGATAAAGGAAGAAATTGACAAGTTGTTGGCTGCTAACTTCATTTATGAAATTGAGTACACTGAATGGATATCACCTATAGTTGTGGTACCAAAAAAGAATGGAAAACTTAGGGTATGCATTAACTTGAAAAAAGTGAATGCAGCAACTATAAGGGATAATTATCCATTGCCAATAACAGATCATCTTCTTGAGAGAGTTGCAGGAAAGGAAGTTTATAGCTTTCTAGATGGTTTCTCAGGATATAATCAAGTACCTATAGCCTTGGAGGACCAACATAAGACTGCCTTTTCTACAGAATGGGGGATTTATGCTTTTAGGGTTATGCCCTTTGGATTGACCAATGCCCCAGCAACTTTTCAAAGATTGATGTGTCATATCTTCAAAGAATTCCTGAGAAATGTGATGGAAATCTATGTAGATGATCTATGCACTTTCTCTTTAAAAAGACAGGATCATTTACAAGATTTAGAAAGAATATTCAGGAAATGCAGGACATACAGAGTATGCTTAAATCCTGAAAAGTGTGTATTCTTTGTAAGACAAGGAAGAATGTTGGGTCACATAGTTTCAAAAAATGGAATTTCTACTGATGAGAAGAAGATAAAAGCTATAATAGAGCTTCCAAGACCTACAAATGTGAAGCAACTCCAAACTTTTATGGGACATTGTGGGTACTATAGGAAATTTGTTCACAAATTTGCAGATATAGCTAAACCCTTATATGCCCTCATCACAAAGTTTGAGTGGAATAAAGAATGTGACCAAGCCTTTGAAACATTGAAAACTTGTTTGGTGACAGCCCCAATTCTAAAAACACCGTAGTGGGATAAAATATTTCATGTGCATGTAGATGCTTCAAATTATGCTTTGGGATGTGTGTTGGCACAACCTATAGAAGGAAGTAAATTAGATTTCCCAGTAGCATATGCTAGTAGACAATTGAACATTGCAGAAAAGAACTATACAACCACTGAGAGAGAAGGGTTGGGAATGATATTTGCTGTTAAAAAATACAGACATTACCTATTGGCCAACAAGTTTAAATTCTTTGTGGATCACCAAGCTCTACTTTATTTAGTAAATAAACCATGTAATACAGGAAGAATAGTTAGATGGTTTCTTTTACTAATGGAATTTGAATTTGAGGTGGTGGTTAGACAAGGCAAAACACACTTAAGAGCAGATCATTTGTCTAGAATTCAGTCCAAAGAACCTAGTTCACCCTTAGACGATGACCTGCCAGATACATACCTATTCAAAGTAGAAAGTGTTCCTGAATGGTCCATATCATTAGTTCCTTTGTTAACCATGGGACCGTGTAAGTCATTAGCAAATAACACACATTTGGTGTTACAAAGCAGGAATTTTATGTTGCTAGCTGGGCATTTGTATCACCTCAATCAGTCAGGTATACTGGAATACTGTACCCCAGAAGAGGAGCAACATGAATATGTAAGAAGAGCTCATTGCTGGAACCCATGTACTCATGCTTCCAAAATAGTCACTTTAAGCAATCTTGCTAGGATGGGAGTACACTGGCCAAATAAAATTCAAGATGTGGAAAGATATGTTGCTAAATGTCAAGAATGTTAAGATTTGCAGAATTCAGAATTAATAACCCTATATTGGTTTAACAAAAACCCTGAATGGAGTGAGAACATTGTTGAAGAATTAAAGAAAAAGGAGAAAGGGAAGCAACTTATAGCTGGTACAGATTCAAGAAATTTACAAGAAATCTCTGAAGAATATCAACTCATAGGAGAACAATTATACAAAAAAGGAATGGATGGTTATTTAAGAATATGTGTTCTTGAAGAGAAGTATTTGGAGATGTTGGAAATGGCACACTGTGGAGTGGCAGGAGGACACTTTTCTAGTGATAGAATAGCCAAACTCATTTTGTATTCTGGCTTTTGGTGGCCAACTCTATTTCTTGATGCAAAAACTTATGTAAAAAGATGTGACATCTGTCAAAGAGTGAGTCAACCAAATAAAAGAGATAACATGCCATTAATCCCATTAATTTCAGCCAGAGCTTTTAGCAAATGGGGATTGGACTTTATTGGACCTATACATCCTCCAGCTAGACAATCTCATGCAGAATACATATTAGTGGCTACTGATTATTTGACAAAATGGGCTGAGGCCAAAGCCACTAAAAGAAATGATGCTCATACAACTGCTAAATTTTTGTATGAAAATATTGTTATCAGATTTGGACTTCCAGTTGAATTAGTAAGTGATAGGGGAACTCATTTTTTGAACCAGATCATAGAAAACATGACTAAATATTTCATGATTCGTCATAGTAAGTCAGCCCCATATCACCCACAAGCTAATGGGTTAGCAGAAAGTACTAATAAAGTACTTTGCACTGTATTGTCCAAATTAGTCAACACAAACAGAAATGATTGGGATTCTCAACTTAATCATGTTCTCTGGGCTTATAGAGTGGCATACAAAACTGCTTTAGGGACTACTCCATTCAATTTGGTATATGGATAAAATGCAGTTTTACCCATGGAATTTCTTATTCCAACATTAAAAGTGGGTAGTCAATACAATTGGACAGGACATGAACTATCTGAAAGGGTCATAGATTTAGAAAAACTGGGAGCTTCTCGACTTCAAGCAGTGATGAGTATATATACAGACAAGAGAAGACAAAAAGCCTACCATGATGTGCATATAAAAGAAAAAGATCTCCAAGAAGGAGACTTGGTTCTGGCATACACAGTCAAGGAGCATCAAAAAAAATTTCAGAAGAAAGGTCATGGGCCATACATCATACATAAGATAAGCAAGAGTGGAGCCATTCAATTAGCTAACATTGATGGAGAAATCATGCCAAATTTTATAAGTGGATGTAGAGTTAAGAGGTATGAGTGTCCATTAACTACTGATGAATGGAGAAGACTGCAAAAGGCTCAAAATAGGAAAAAAGAAGAAGAAAACATCAGAAAGGAGGCTCAACAAGAAGCAAAGGAGAGAATAAGAAAAATGAAAGAACTTAAGGAGGTGTGTTTATGTGAAAGCACTCTAAAACAAAGAGAACATTTGCCTGTGATAGAAATGGATCATCAAAATGAAAACATAAGGGTTTTGGTAGATTCAGGAGCTCAAGTGAACTTGATCAGTTCAGCCTTGGTAAATAAATTTAGCATAAAGAGGAATAAAAGCAGAATGTTGATTAAAACATTAGAAGGAAAAATGATTCAGAGTTTGTCTTCACTTGTTATTAAAGTTAAATTTAATAATGAATATATGAAGATAGATTGTGAAGAGTGGCCAGATCATTTGATGACTGAAAAATTGATTTTGGGACAACCCTAGCTCAAACTAGGTAAAGTTATTTTGAACTTTGAAAAAATGAAGCTCAGTTTGACCATAAATGACAAAAAATTTTTAATGTTTTTTCTGAGTAATGAAAAACAGGAAGTTCATCTAGATGTTCATGACCCAGATATGGAAGGATTTACTTTCTCAATGAAGGACAGGGACATATTGCCACTACAAAATGATCAAGCTTCTTACAATCAAAACCAGCAAGAGAATTCAGGAGTAAAGAAGAATGGTGAGACAAAACGAGGAAGACACTTATTGCCTAATTTGAAACATCAACAAATCAAAACAAGAGAGACGTGGAAAGGAGGCATACACCGATATTACTCATTAAAACAGGAAGTTAGAGCAAAATGGGTATGGAGACCAAAAAATGCTACAAAATGTTGGTCTGGGAAGCATGGATGTTTGGATGACATAAGGACAATTGCAGTTAAACATTATTGGGTAAAAAAATCAGAATTATGTCAATGGCAGAAAGATCATCCACATTTGACCTATCTTCAGAATTTCGGAACAAAATATTAAAAAAAAAAAAAAAAAGAGAAGGATGACAAAAGTATTTTCTTTTAAACCTTTTCCCCTTAAAAGAGAATTAGGAGGGGAAGAAAAGGAGGACAGAGCAGTAAAAAAAAAATAAAAAAAATTAAAAAAAAAGAACAAATGGGGTAAGAAAAACTGGACACAGTGTGTATTTTATTTTGTTTTTAAATTTATAAAGCACAAAGCAAGATATAGGGAGAAGGAAAGTAAATTATTATGGAAAATTTGTATTATTTTGTTTCAATTTTCTATGATCATCTTTTGATTTCTATTTTTTTGAAGTTTTTTTTCATTAAGCATTGTTTCCATCATTTCTTTCTTCAAGAATTATTCTCTTTTTTGAAAAGGAATGACAAGCAAGGGAGTGACAATTAAAGGAAGCACATTAGACATCTTGCTACACCTGTAATGATCACTTTAATTGAGTCTTTTGAAGAAGCAAAATTTATTTGGAAGACTTTCTTTCTTTATTTTCATGGCAAGAATATTCCAAAAGAAAACATTAATTTTTTCTGGCTTTTTGTGACTTATATGGGTGGAGTGTTTTCTCTTCTTTTGTATGTTACAAATACAAGATGGTGAATATGAAAGAATTACAAATCCATGACTTCAGAGCAGATTCGGTAACTTTGTCCAGAGGACACTGGTTCCTGGATAGTGATGCAGCTGAGGAACAAGTGGACTTAGAATCGGATGAAGAAGCAGAAATTCCAGAGGCTGAGAAGGTGGTGAAGGAACTTAAGGAGACCCTAAACATCATTGGCCAACACATATTTACAGTGGGAGTAGGAGGATACAAGTATACAATGTTGTGCCAGGAGTTCTACAGGTTCCAAAGAGTGGCAGTTAATATGAAAAGATGGAAGGCAGTAGGGCTGCACAGAATATTGGAGGAGCCTATCTTTTTCATTGACTTTGAGAGGGTATCACAAGTAATGAACAGTTTGACAGAAATAGGAAGAGGAAATGATGCCTATTTCAGATGCAAAGTCAAAAACAAGGATAACCAGGAAGTAGGTATCACTATCAAGGGAGAACATATCAGAGCAGCACTGCAATTCTACACAATGGGAACCAAACTTGATCCGAGTTTTGTCAAAAAGAATAAGGAAACTTACACAGGATATGCAAAATTCACTGACTTTAAAGGAAGGGAGAATGAAGAATATGCCGTAAGGATGTTTTTACAGTACTTTTGTTTTCCAAAATTACCAAGATATACCATGCCGCATAAGTCAGTGACATTATTGATGTTTAACAACAAAGATAGAACCAAACCTTTTGGAGTAATGGATGTCTCACCATACATCCATGAACAGCTAAAGGAAGCAGCAAAACACTGGGAACAGAAGAAGTTCATGAATGGAGCCCAGTTCTTAACAAGAATCATTTATTATGTTCTAGGGATGGAAGACCAACTGAAATTGGCTCCAGAGGCACAGTATTTCAGAAGCCTTATGGCAGGAATCAAGAGTCCTCCAAGGAAAATGATTGAAAGGGAAACAAAAGGACAAACCCGCATGAGGGGAACAGGTATGAAAAGGAAGATGATATCTGAGGAAGTAATTCCTGTAAAGAAAAGAAGGGTGGACCCAAGGAAAGTGGAACTAGAAATGGAGGAAGCTACAAAAGAGGAACATGAGGAGGCACAGAAACAGGTTCAATCTTCTAGTGAACCTCATCCTCCACAGACAAGTAAAGAACAGCTCTACACTTATCTTACCCAAGGAAACAACAAAAGAGCTATGTATGAGGCACAGTATCAAAAAATGTTGGAAGATTACTCATGCAAAGCTACAGATTGGATCCAAGAAGAAGTGGAGCATTACGAAACATTACATGATGAAATGATGGCAGCTGATACAGAAGAAGTGTTTGTTAAGAAGGAAGTGGAGTTGCTGGCCTACTTCAAGGAATTACAAGGACCTCCAGAGACCAGAACCACTATTGTTGTGAAAAAGAAGGTGCCAAGGAAACCAGTTCAAAAAAAGAAATTGGTTAAGAAGGGGAAAGGAAAAGTAATAACTGATGCTGCAACAATGAAAGGCACAGAAGAAGTGATCAGGGAAGCAACACAGAAGCCTATCACAGTGGAAGAAGTATCAAAGCCTACAGAACCTGAAATAGGGGGGTCTTCATGATTTTCATCCGATTCAGATAGTGATATTGAAAGCTTCTTGTTAAAAAGTCTAAATCTTTCAATACCAAATACTCCTAATGTGGTCACACAGGCCACAGAGAAGCTGACAACACCTGAGGATTCAAGTAAGAAGTCTCAAGAAAAGCAGACACAGGAGGAAATAGTTCAACAGATGAGCTCAGAAGAAGGAAGAAGGCTGTTAAAAGGAAAGGCAGTAATGACAGTAGAGGAAGGCCGAGTAAGAGAAGAAGTCAGTTATGGGTGGGTGCATACAGGAATAAAACCCATATGGACAAAACCATCACACTTCAAATTGGATGAAAAGCTAGAGGAGTTGACAAAGAAGCTACAGAAGAGTAGTTCAATTAAAGTTATGAAGGATGTGAATAAGGATCAAGAAATAAAGAAGATAGAAATGGGAAAGAGTGCTCCAAAGGTCACAGGGAGAGTTGTGGAAGATGAGATCATTCAAAGTATAAAGGATGTATTACATGATATAAAAGTAGTGAGGAATTTACATCCAAGGATGATCAGGAACAAGAGGAAGAAGCAGACATCATGGACATTGATGAACAGGAACGAGAGTACATAACAGAGAAAAGTAATGACCAGGTTGCTTGCATGAAAGAAATTGAATCAGTTTTAGTTCAGGAAAAATAGGGACAGGAAGAGCAACTCAGGAAGGTTCAAATAGCTCTTGTTGGAAAGGACTCAAACAGAAGTCAAGAAACCCTAATACAAGCGAAGGAGATACAAACTAAGGGAGACCAGCTCCTTACAGAGAAGCAACAAGTATTGGAAGAAAAGAAGTCATTAGAAGAGAAGAGGGCTTCAGATTTTTCAGAGCAGAAGAGTGCAAATGAAGCATTAGATTCTGAAAATACCAATCAGGAGACAAAGAATGATGATCACAGTTATGAAGAACAAGACATTCAGGATATAGATGATGAAACAGCAGCAGAAGAAGATGATGTGGGTAAAGAAGACAAGCAAATTGAAGTTAAACAGACAGGAATAGAAGTAGGGTTGGAAAGAATACCCAAAAATATAAGATCAGCTTGTCAAATAATCATGAGGAACATTGAACAGTTCAGATCATCTAGCAGAAATATGATCATATCAGGAATGGTGGCTGAATCAGAATTTGAAAAAGGAAGTTTAATTATCAAAGAGCACAAGAAGGAAAAAGAGCAAATGTCAGAGCAAATAAGGGTGATGAAGGAAAAGAATGAAGAATATATCAATAGAATCATTGCTTTGGAAGAAGCTGAGGTTCAGAAGCAGAACAGAATCCAATATTTGGAAGAAAAGAGTGTAAAGTTATCAGAGCAGAATGCCAAAATGGAAATGGAATTAAAAACCATAGGAGGGAGATACAGAACTTTACAAACATCATATCAAATTCTGACCAGAGCACATGAAGAGATTAATAAATTGTTGTTAGAAGAAGGTCAACTAAAAGATGGAGGTAAACCTGCTCAATCGACAGAGGAAGAAAAGGAAGAGCTGCATAAAGAAATTAAAAGACTTCAAATAGAATTAAAAGAGGCCAAAGAAATGGAGAAACAGGCAAACACTCATGCTGCCACATCAATGAGAGGGTATCATCAATTACATATGGAGGTAGAAAAGGAAAGAAGTGAATGGCAGACAAAGATGGAAAGAAAGAGATGAGTGGAGGAAGGAAAAGGAGTTATGGGCAGCTCAGAACAAAAGTTCAATGATGACTATAGAGGAATTACAGAAACAGTTGGAGAAACCAAAAGTTCAAGAAGAAATTCAAAATCAAGTACAGGCAGAAGATACAAATACAAGAGAATATGAAACAGGGAATTTTGATAGAAAACAAGAGAACAATGAACCAGCATCCAAAGGACCAGAGGAAAAGTATTCTGAAGATTTTGTCCAAAAATTATTGACCAATAGAGAGTCAAGAATGGAATTTATCAGAAAAATGCATGATGAGTATGAAGATCAAATAGTTACCTTTGCTCTGAATAAAGGCATTAATCCAGATCAGCATCATTGGGCTGCAGATGGATTAGGAATACCCTTCTGTATGATTTTGGAGAGTATAAGGAATTATCAGTTGGTCAGAGTAGGGTTATCTTCAAACAAATACCTTGAGTATGAAGAAGATATTAATGTCACGAAGGAGTTATTTGAAAGAGCAAATCCCAAATGGAGAAATAAGTGGCTGGATGCCAATAAGGAATGTAGGAAAATCTGGAAACAGGCACCTTTGCATTTAAAGATCAATCCAGCTTATTGTCCATTTGCCAGAAGAAGAGAATGGACTGTTTTTTGGAAAAGAAGAAAAGAAGGTCAGATCCCAGCTAAATGGTTAAACTTCCCTAAGATAGCAGGTCCAAAGGCAGGAACTTGGCCTACAAAGAGTTATATGGTGAACACTACCGAGTTAGTCATAGCTATGTATAAAGATGTTAATGACCCTGCTTGCATATTACTTATCAAAATAATGAGGGTACTTCTAGCTTGTATAGAACATATAGAGATACAGATGTTAGAGTTTTGAATCACATTGGTTTCAATTCTCCTACGGATGCCTTATTATTTGATCTAAGTGAGACACCTGATAGGATCTGTCTAATGGCCTACTACAGCAGAATTATATTTGGGTAGCCATTATTTACAGATTTTTGAGGATGCCTTCGATTATGGATTTTTTGAGAGGGAGTCAGAGATTTTTGGAAACCTATCAGTCGTTACCAAGTCCAGACTTACAGCATATGAAGCTGCTTACACAGAGTACTTGAAAAAGGATGTCATAGATAAACCTGAAGCTGCAGTACAGTGGAGAAAGGCTTTATTCGAGATGGTCAACAATCTAAATGTAACAAAAAGAAAAAGTCATGATTTGCTGTCACAAGTATATCAAAGAAAGAAGAAATGAAGAGAAGTGATCAGTGCAGAGAAGCAGGAAAATCTTTCGTCAGGAGCCGAAAGGCTTAGGAGGGGAAGGATGTTGGAAGATGCATTTTTGGAAACCTTTTTTGAAGGAAAATTATTGTAAAATGATAGAAATTTGTAGAAATATTTATGCAATTGTTGTAAAAATAAGGAAGAGTCTTCCTTTTGTAGGATAGAATCTTATGTATTTTTTCTAGAATTTTTGGAAACTCTTAGATAGCATATTTTTAGAATAATAGAGGAAAGGACCAAAATCCAAGTGTGAAAGAGGACACTTGAAAATGTATATAAGTCAATTTTCTCTATTTTTGAGAGGTTGGTTAGTCATTTGTACATGCTATCAATAGAGAAGAGAGAGTTTCTGCTGAAATCGTGTTTTCTTCTGTTATGTGTGTTTCCTTTGATGTGAGAGCTTGTTTCTTGCTTTATCATGGAGATTTGTGAGTTTCATTTGTGTAATGCTGAGTAAGATGTATGAGGAGAGATGATTACTGATGTATTGAGTGAAGAAGGATTGAAGAATGTTGCAGAAATGTGAAAATCGTCTATTGGTACAGAATCGCGATTGTCTCGTCTCTGTGATACAGGTGATATTTTCCAATTCTGATTTCATATTTGTATTCTGATGAGAAAATAACATGAATTAGACACAAAGATCATAGAAAATGATGAAGATTTGCTCTAGATAAGGTAAACCCTAGATATTTCCTCTTCATTTTCATTTTCTCTGAATTCCATCCATCAATCCCTTATTTCTATGAATCTATCATCTAGAAGGGGCTGTGGTCTTATGGATATTCCCAGGATTGACAAAATAAAGATGATTTGTTGATTCTTTTATACTTCATGATTGGAGAGGACAACTCCAAAGTCAATAACAAACAGTAGTCTTCAGTAATTGATCTGCCTTTGGTTGTTGCCTCCCTCTGGCCTTTGGAAAAGAAGGGAGTTCCGTCGAGGCCTTGACTTCTTTATTGAGATCTCCATTCCTCTGCATCACATAGCTTTGGACAAGAACAACATGGTCAACTTCATGTGTACCCGTGGAAGGACCCGGAGTCTGTGCCTTTTCTAGTTCCTTGAGTGCTCCATTATCTAACTCAACTGTAATTCGACTCTGATTCACCCATACCTGAAGAAGTCCACTTCTTAGGCTTATGTTGACTGCATGGTCATAGATCCAGTCTTGACCCAAGACCAGAGGCTCAGTGAGATCCTCATCTTGACACACTAGTACCTTAACTGTCATTGGAACATCTTGAATGGAGAGGGGAAGTTCCACCTCGCCCATGCAAGGGGTTTCCACACCTCCCAATCCTATGAGATATGCTTCTATAGAATTGACTTTTAATTTCAATTCTCCACAGTAAGAAAGCCTCACCGCACTAGTGGCTGCACCTGAGTCAATTAATGCTCGCACTGTTTTTGCACTAACTCCTTGTCCTATTTCTAAAGTCACAAAAGGACGTCGGTCTGTTATTCTTTGGGGACTTATTCTTGAGACTTCACACATTGCCACATGATATCCTGGATCCTCATAGGCACCTGTCCTAGGTTGATCCCTACCTTGCCGTCTCAACTTCATCTTTCTGATGCGTTCTAAGGCTTCTGCTTGAGCTTCTTCTCGAACTCGTTTTTCTTCTTCTTTGTGTTTCTTAGCAGTGTTGAGTCGACTTAGCATTTCTTTTGTGAGAGGTTCCTGATACAACTTGACTCTGCACCCGCTGATGTAGCTCGGAAGAATATCACCTTCTAAGGTGGCTAGTTGTACTGCTCCACTAGTCGAAATCCTGTTTATGATCATGGGTCCGGAACCACGTTTTTCTAGCTTCCTCGCATGTTGTTTCAGAGTATATACCAACACTAAGTCTCCGGCCTTTAATCCTTTATCCTTAACATGGGCATCAAAGTACGCCTTCTGTCGTTTCTTGGCTGCATATATTCCGGATGCAGCTCTTAGTCTGGTCTCACCTAATCGTTCAAGGTCAAAAATTCTCGAAGAGAGTTCATGACCCGTCCACTCATGCTCCTGTGCTACTCTCAATGTGGGAATCAAGAAGTCCAAAGGTAGCACCGCATTTTGGCCAAATACCATCTGAAAGGGTGTGGCTTGGAGTACCGTTTTGTAGGCGACTCGGTATGCCCAAACAGCATGGTGTAGCTGTTTGTCCCAATCAGAGTGTTTATTATTTACCAATTTGGTAAGCACATTGCATAGAATCTTGTTTGTGATTTCGGCCTGGCCATTAGCTTGTGGGTGATAGGGGGCAGACTTCTTATGTACTACCAAGAACTCTTGGAGTAGATTTTCAATAACTTCATTCAAGAAGTGAGTGCCTCTATCACTTACCAGCTCTATAGGTAGCCCGTATCTTGTGAACACATTCTCAAATAGGAACTTAGCAGTTGTCTGCGCATCGTTCTTTGTCGTAGCTTTTACCTCTACCCACTTGGTTAGATAATCTGTGGCCACTATTGAGCATGAGAACCCTTAGCTGGGGGATTAATAGGACCTACAAAGTCTATTCCCCACTTAGAGAATGCACGTCCACCCATCATAGGTTTTAGTGGCATCTCATCTTTGCGTATAGGATACTGAGTTCTTTGACAAACATCACACCGTTTCACATCTGTATGTGCATCCATGTGAAGGGTCGGCCACTAGAAGCCCGCAAATAGAATTGCCTTGATCACCCGATCTGGTCCAAAGTGTCCTCCTGCTACACCTTGGTGTGCAGTTTCCAAGATCTTGAGATATTCACTCTCATGGACACATAGCCTCAGGTAACCATCTTTACCACGCTTGTATAGATTATCACCAATGAGTGAGTAATCTAGGGCTTCTTGTTCTAGACTTCTTTGTCTAGTCAGGGTCATATCTTGAGGGAATGTTTTTGTCCTCAAGAAGGCTACTAATGGTTCACTCCAATCTGGCACTATGGACACTTGATAAAGAGTGGCATGTTCCACCGGTGGTTTAGTGCAGCAGATTGGGCATTCCTTGCACAACTTTTGGACATCAGCTTCCATAGTCGGCCAATGCACTCCGAGTCTCCTTAGTGTCTGTAGGGTTCGTTGCTTTGAGTAATGTTGCTCTAATGCACCTACATGTGCTAATTGCAACCATTTAGCGTACTCATCCTCTTCCACACAACAAGCCAATATCCCTTAGTCTGTCTGTTTGTACATGCTTCCTGCCATGATGTGGTACTTTTGGGCTTTTACTACCTCTCTACCTTGAGTGTTTATGACTGGGTGGTTAGGCCCGTATGTCAATACTGGCACTAACGGCTTAGCCCACTGCGGCATCACTTCCAAATTAAACAAGTAAGCATCAGGAAGGTCATCTGACACTCCTTGTGGGGCTTCTCCAGATGTGAGCCTAGAGAGATGGTCTACTCTCAAGTGAGTCTTCCCTTTCCTTACCACAACCTCGAAATCGTATTCCATTAGCAAGAGAAACCATCTTACTAATCTTCCTGTATTGCATGGCTTGTTTACGAGATATAGCAGTGCCTGATGGTCAGTAAAAAATTTAAACTTATTTGAAAGCAAATAATGTCTAAACTTTTTAACTGCATATACCATGCCTAATCCCTCTCGTTCAGTGGTTGTATAGTTTCGTTCAGCCGCATTCAACTGTCTACTAGCATAGGCAATTGGAAGATCCATATTGCCTTCACCGGTAGGTTGCGCGAGTACACACCCAATGGCATAATTGGATGCATTAACATGAACATGGAAAGGCTTATTCCAATCTGGTGTGGTCAAGATCGGTGCGGAACATAATCGCCGTTTAAGCTCATTGAAAGAGTTCCCACATTCATTAGTCCACTCAAAGTTAGTCAAAAGTCCATACAGAGGCTTTGCTATGATGGCATACATGTGTATAAACCGTCGGTAATAACCACAATGCCCCATGAAAGCTTGTACTTCCTTGACATTCTTTGGCCTAGGTAACTCTGCTATGGCTCTCACTTTCTCTTCATCAGTGGATATGCCATTCTTTGACACTATGTGTCCTAGAATCTTGCCTTGCCTGACCATGAAAACACGTTTTTTTGGGTTCAAGCAGACTTGATATTCTCTGCATTTGTCAAAGATTTGTCTGAGTTCTGGTATATGTGTCTGTCTAATGTTGGAATGAGCACAGAGGTCATCAACATAGACTTCCAAATTCTTCCTCAAGAACTCTTTAAACACGTGGCACATCAGTCTCTAAAAGGTTGCAGGAGCATTGGTGAGCCCAAATGGCATTACATGAAAGGCAAATATACCCCACTCTGTGGCAAAAGCTGTCTTATGCTGATCTTCTGGAGCTATGGCTACTTGATTGTAGCCCAAAAATCCATCAAGGAAGCTGTACACTTCCTTGCCTGCTACTCTTTCTAAGAGATGTTCTGTGATAGGGAGCGGATAGTTATCTCAAGTTGTGGCTGCATTGACCTTCTTCAAGTTAATGCATACACGTAATTTTCCGTTCTTCTTGGGCACCACTACAATGGGGGATACCCATTCAGTGTGCTCAATTTCATAGATAAACCCGGCTTCCACCAAGCGGTCTATCTCCTCTTTAATCTTGGCGGCGTAGTTGTCATTGTATGTGTAGGGCTTCTGCTTAGAGGGTCTGGCATCTGAGGTCATGAGGATTGTGTGTGAGCATATGTCTGGGTCAACACCCTTCAAATCCTTGTAGCTCCAAGCGAGTACATCTCTGTATTCTCTTAGCAAGGCTATCAATTCATGCTCTGCGTCTTCCATCAGGTCATGGCCTATGTATGTGCATCTCTCCTCTCCTTCTTCCACAGCTGTTGGGAGAAATGGTTGGATGCACTCAAGAGATTGAGTTGAAGCTGCTAAACCTGCTTTGCTCCAGCCCTCCTTAGCTTCAGATATGCTTAGTACACTTGCTTAGCTTCCAAATGATACCAAGAAAGCATATATGTACTTTGCAAATGATATGTGTAATGATCAAATCAAAACAGATAACTTTGCACTTCACAAATCCAAGAAAACTTGCTATTTTGGTATTGATACCTGCTCAGTCTTTCACTCAGTATGACCAGCACACTTACAATTGATCAAATTCCTTCTGGACATATTAAATTAGCTTAACAAGCTACCATTTGCAAGTGGAATGAGATAAAATGATGAACTATACTCTGAGAAATGAGTTTAGCAAAATAATATGTACCCCCGACTTTTTAGGAACACTGCAGCAGAATACCAGAGGTCACTTCGAGTGAGATTTCTCCGATATGGCTGATCCCTTGACCTTGAAATTTTGTAGCCATGTAGTATGCTTGGAGCTGGTTCCAATGTGCTTTGAATCACTTGATTTGGTTCAGTAGATCCTGAGATATACCTCTTTGAAGTTGACAGACTTGAAGATGATGACTCAGAGAAAACAGAGATAGTGAATGTGTATACTTCTATTGATTGATGTAGTTGTACAATCTCATTAGCATGACAAGCATAGCTAAATGAGGTATTGTGGTGTAGGCTATGAAGTAGCACTAACACACATAGAGTTACAACAGTAGAATGCCTCGGGGAATGAGCTTAATGATACTAGCTAAAAAACACGACTTTTCAAGTACTTCTTTTATAGAAGATGAGTTGAGTTTTGAATTTGGTTCCAAATTCAAATCTCCTATAATCACTCCTCTAAAAGTAAGGAGATATTCTCTCCAATTACACCATCCAATTTCCACAACTAATCAAGTAGGTAAGTGATTACAAGTAAATGCCAAGTCATATAGACTTTTACAATGAGTAAAATGTAATAACACATAGGCAAGTGTTCCTATGGTTCTAGCTTCACATAGTGATACCCTTCAAGGGTTCCAATCCAAAGGTGAAGGCTTGATTTGCACCAACAGCTCCCCCTCAAGCCAAGCACTGTGGCTTATGTCTTCATCTTTAGTCTTCAATCACATCCTGCAATCCAATCATGGATTTGAATCTGCATAGCTTGTTTCCATCCAATGCTTTAGTGAGTAAATCTGCACATTGCATATTAGTAGACACATATGTCAATTGAATGTCTTTACTAAGCAACCTCTCTCTCACATAGTGGTAATGAACCTCTATGTGTTTGGTTCTAGCATGATATATTGGATTAGCTGCAAGGTGAAGAGAGCTTGTGTTGTCTCCAAAGATAATTGGTGGCCTTGTATATAGGCCTAACTCTGTATATAGAAGCTTCAACCAGATAGCTTCTTGAGTGGCATTGGCTAGCCCTCTATACTCTGCTTCAGTGGATGACAATGCCACTATAGGTTGCTTCTTGGCTGACCAAGAAATAGGTTTATCTCCAGCAAAACAAATGTAACCTGATGTGCTTCTCCTATCATCCTTGCATCCTGCCCAATCTGCATCTGAGTATACTTTAATGTCAATATCTGATGTATAAGGAAAGTACAAACCATGGCTTTGAGTTCCTTTGAGGTACTTCAAGATTTTCTTTGCTGCCTCTAGGTGAGGTACCCTTGGTTTGTGCATGAATTGGCTTAGCACACTAACTCCATATGCTATGTCAATTCTTGTCAAGGTAGCATAATTCAAACTACCTACCATGGTTTGATATCCTGTAATGTCTTGTATTTCATCCCCTTCATGAGCACTTAGCTTTAGGTTGACCTCCATTGGAGTAGTTGAGACTTTAGCATCCTGCAAGCCAAACTTCTTGACCATATCCTGTACATACTTCTTTTGAGTGATATATATACCTGAGTTGGTGTAGACTAACTCAAGACCTAAGAAGTACTTCAATAATCCAAGATCATTAATCTTGAACTCTTTCATCATCTGTCCTTTGATGTGTCTAATCCCATTGACATCATTACCTGTAATAATGATGTCATCAACATAAACACACAAGTAGATTACCTCTGTACTACTCCTCTTTATGAATAGAGAAGTGTCTGCTTTACTCATCACAAATCCTTGGTCTTGGAGGTAGGTTGTCAACCTGTAATTCCATGCTCTAGGTGCCTGCTTCAAACCATACAGAGCCTTCTTCAAATTTACAAACATAGTTTACCTTCTTGGGATCTTCATAGCCAGGTGGTTGTGACATGTAGACTTCTTCAGATATCCATCCATTCAAGAAAGCATTCTTGACATCTAATTGGTACATGTTCCAATTCTTGGATGCAGCTACACTCACCAATATTCTGATAGTTGGCATCTTAGCCACAGGAGAAAATGTCTCCTCATAATCAATGCCTTGGGTTTGTGCAAAACCCTTGGCTACCAACCTAGCTTTGTACCTGTTGATTGTTCCATCTGAGTTTCTCTTTAGCTTGTAGATCCATCTGGATCCTATCACCTTCATAGAGTCTTTCTTGGGTACCAAGTCCCAAGTATCACTCTCCTTGAGAGCTTCCATTTCTTCATCCATAGCTCTTTTCCATTCTGGTTTGGTGATTGCTTCTTCATAGGTACCTGGTTCTTCATTCAACAAATCCTTTGCAAGATATACAGAATGTTTAGTTACAGGTGATGTGTCATACCCAAATCTGATTGGTTTTTTTGCTTTCTCTCTGAGATCTTCTAACAGATTGATTTGAGGATTCTCGAATATCCTCTAGTTGCTTCATCTTCATCTTCCCTTTGGACTTCCATGCTTTGAACTCCTCAAGATTGATAGTGTCATCATCTTCTGAGCTTGGATCTTCTTCATTGCTTGGTTCCTCTTTGATTAGCTTTGGGAACTCTTCTTGCAAGTCATAGGGTAGACTAACCTTCCTGCATTCATTCTCATACCATGAGTCATTCTCATCAAATATGACATCTCTGCTTACCTTGAAGCCTTTGTTTGTTGGGTTGTAGAATCTGTATCCCTTTTGGTTCAAATCATAACCAATGAAGATACATTTTTCAGCTTTAGGGTCTAGCTTTCCCCTTACCTATGAGGGAATATGCACATATGCTACACAACCAAAGATTTTGCAATGATCCAGAGAAGGTCTCTTACCATGCCAAGCTTCATATGGTGTCATACCATCAAGTGATTTGGATGGCAACCTATTTATGAGATAGGTGGCAGTGGATACACTCTCTGCCCAAAGATAATTTGGCAACTTCTTTTCATTAAGCATAGACCTAGCTGTTTCTACAATGAGTCTATTCCTTCTTTCAGCTACCCCATTTTGTTCAGGTGAGTACCTTGTGGTTATCTCTCTCTTGATGCCTCTTTCCTGCAAGAAATCTTCAAACTCATTGGAGAAGTACTCTCCTCCACCATCTAACCTTAGCCTTTTCAAGCTTCTTCCTGTTTGGTTTTCAACAAGTGCAAGATACCTCTTGAAACAATTGAACACTTCATCTTTATGCTTCATAAAATATAAGATAGTCCACCTGCTATAGTCATCAATGGACACATAATACCTTGAACCTGAAATGGAAGGGTCCTTGCTAGGTCCCCAAACATCTGTGTGTAGCAAGTCTAGGTAGTCTTCATGCATGAAACCTTTCCTTGAATAGGGCAACCTGTGAGACTTACCAAATTGACATGCTCCACACTTATAAATCATGTGTTGCTTGGATACATTAGGTATCCCAAGCACACATTGATCCCTGCACATTTGTTTTAGGGTTCTTTCACCTATGTGACCTAACCTCTTGTGCCATATCTCTAACTCTGAAAGTGTTTGATCCTTGTAATTATATAGAGCAATGTTCTTAGTGTCTTCTAGCTCAAAAGTAAACAATCTACCTGATTTCTCTCCCTTGGCAATTCTTTTGAAACCATGTCTTGGGTCCTCCACATATGCTCCATGTTGAGTGAATCTGACCTGCAAACCTTTCTCCACAATCTGACCAACACTCATTAGATTCTTGGTGATGGTTGGTACATAGAGTACCCTGCTCAATAGGTTCTGGTTACCATCACATGTCTTCATATTTCCAATTTTTACAACAGAATGTTTAGTGTCATCACCTGTTTGTACCTGATGTTTGCCCTTGGGTTCTTCCAAATCAGAAAGTAGTGCCACATTGCCAGCTACATGGTTAGAACATCCTGAGTCAATATAAAATAAATGATCATCATTTGTACCTGCCTTGGAGGTCATATTCATGATCAATAGGGAGTCATCTTGCTCCTCTGTGTAGTTGTTGTAATCCCTTCTATTTCTGAATCCACCTTGGTAGTCACCATTGTGGTTGTGGTTGTAATTGTTGTTGTATTGATTGTTGTATCCATTGTAGCCTTGGTGTTGGTTGAACCTGCCTCTCCCTTGAGGGTATCCAGCTCTTGAGTAGCCTCTTCCTCTCTGATTCTTGTAGTTCTTGTAGCATTCATCTGTGGTATGATTGGACAATCCACAAATGTTGCATGGTGATGAGTTGTAGGGTCTCCCCCTACCTGACTTACCTCCTCTGCCTCTTCCTCTAGAAGATCTACCTCTCCCTGCATAATTAGCTTGAGAGGTAGAGCCTTCTTCTTCCTGCTTCTTCCCTTTACTTTTATCCTTAACTTTCTTATCAGTATATAGAGCAGAGGGGTTGTTACCTTTTGATTGATCTCCTGCCTTTGTAAACTTTGCTTCATGTGTAAATAGTTGGCCCATGAGTGTTGTGAGATCTGGGGTATGCATGTCCATGTAGAGGTCCATTGCAGTGGTGAAGCTTTCCCACTTATCATCTGCCTTGAGTCCATTTGTTACTTGCCTGACTATTTGTTCCTCTTCTATCTCCTCTCCAATGCTTGCTAATTGGTTTGCCAAATCTTTAATCTTTGTCACATACTCTGAGACTGATTGCTTGGGCTGCTTCCTAAGGGTTGTGAATTCAATCCACAGTTGATTCTTCCTGGCCCTTGTGTTGGAAGAGAAATATGTTGACAGAGTTTCCCAAGTCTCTTGGGAAGTCTTACAGTTCCTTACATGAGGTAAAAGGAAATCAGATATAGAGTTAAGAAGGTAAGACCTTGCTAAAGCATCCTTTGCACACCATTGGTTTAGCCTCTCTTGTTCATCCTTGGTGGGTAGTCCTCTAGCTTTGAATGAGGGCAATTCCTCATCTCCTGATATGTATCCAAATAAGCTTCTACCTTGTAGATAGGTCTTCATCCTTAGAGACCAAGCTTGGTAATTGTTCCTGTCCAATTTGTCAATGAATGAAGGAAAACCATCTCCCATGTTTACCTTATTTGCTCTGATACCACTGTTGGGAGAAATGGTTGGATGCACTCAAGAGATTGAGTTGAAGCTGCTAAACCTGCTTTGCTCCAGCCCTCCTTAGCTTCAGATATGCTTAGTACACTTGCTTAGCTTCCAAATGATACCAAGAAAGCATATATGTACTTTGCAAATGATATGTGTAATGATCAAATCAAAACAGATAACTTTGCACTTCACAAATCCAAGAAAACTTGTTATTTTGGTATTGATACCTGCTCAGTCTTTCACTCAGTATGACCAGCACACTTACAATTGATCAAATTCCTTCTGGACATATTAAATTAGCTTAACAAGCTACCATTTGCAAGGGGAATGAGATAAAATGATGAACTATACTCTGAGAAATGAGTTTAGCAAAATAATATGTACCCCCGACTTTTTAGGAACACTGCAGCAGAATACCAGAGGTCACTTCGAGTGAGATTTCTCCGAGATGGATGATCCCTTGACCTTGAAATTTTGTAGCCACGTAGTATGCTTGGATCTGGTTCCAATGTGCTTTGAATCACTTGATTTGGTTCAATAGATCCTGAGATATACCTCTTTGAAGTTGACAGACTTGAAGATGATGACTCAGAGAAAACAGAGATAGTGAATGTGTATACTTCTATTGATTGATGTAGTTGTACAATGTCATTAGCATGACAAGCATAGCTAAATGAGTTATTGTGGTGTAGGCTATGAAGTAGCACTAACACACACAGAGTTACAACAGTAGAATGCCTCGGGGAATGAGCTTAATGATACTAGCTAAAAAACACGACTTTTCAAGTACTTCTTTTATAGAAGATGAGTTGAGTTTTGAATTTGGTTCCAAATTCAAATCTCCTATAATCACTCCTCTAAAAGTAAGGAGATATTCTCTCCAATTACACCATCCAATTTCCACGACTAATCAAGTAGGTAAGTGATTACAAGTAAATGCCAAGTCATATAGACTTTTACAATGAGTAAAATGTAATAACACATAGGCAAGTGTTCCTATGGTTCTAGCTTCACATAGTGATACCCTTCAAGGGTTCCAAGCCAAAGGTGAAGGCTTGATTTGCACCAACAACAGCTACCACAATTTTCTTGGTGGTTTCTTTGTTATCATAGGCCTCCCCTGATTGCGCCTCTCGTTTAGGCATTCTGATCATGACTCTCCTGTCATCCATCTCATACTTCTTAAAATTTTCCGGAACCTCAAACAAAGATTCTTCCTCTTCTGGTGTGACTTCTCTCTTCTTTCTTTTCTTTCCTTCCTCCTTCAGGGTCACATGTGTGGCTAGCCTTACATCATTTGTAAGCTCTCCATGCCTCTGGGGTTGAAATTCTACTTCATAGAAGTATTCTTCATCTGATGCAAAGGGTGGGTCCATAATGATTGACTCTAGATCGGAGTCACTTGCATCCTCAAATGCATCAGGGCTAGGTTCACACTCTTCTAACACTGCCTCTCCCATGATTGGCTCTATGGAGAAGACTGAAATGTCATAGCCATCTTCATCATAGTGGGGTGTCCATTGTTCTTCATTGATGGCTACATCCATGGTTGCTAGGATTTCTGCCCAGCCGTGGGGTTCAAATTCTTCGTCAGGAAAGACTACAGGTGCATAGGCTGGGTCTTGAATTGATCTATGTGTTTCTTTTGCACCTACCTCTCTGGCTTTTTCTCTTTTCTCTTCTTCTACTGCCACTTTGCACATCCATAAGTGGGTGTCTTCATGCATCCATGAGGATCCTGATCCTATGGAATGCACAGATTCCGTATCATCTTTGGCTCTATGGATGGGATTCCATTGGATAGGAGGGACATCTCTATGAGAGTAATCTTTGAGATTCACTTTGGTCGTACACCTAAGTGTTGCAGGTACAAGGAGTTCGTTCCCCAGTCCTGTACCACTTGCAACTGTCGCATAAATGGTCTTCCCAAGATCATTTCATATGCATGATTTTTGCTAAAATCACATATAGCAAATGTATGCTCGAACTCGACACCACATGATGTGAGAGTTATGCCTTCTAGCAATCCCAAGGGCCTCTCAATATGGCCATCGGCCATCTACAATTTCATTCTCGTGGGCCTGAGTGCTGGCTTGCCCCACCGCTTCCATAGGGAAGTGGTAGCAATAGCAACTCCTGCACCTGAATCCAGAATTGCCTTGGTTGTGTTTCCTTCTTCACCTTCACTATATCTCCTATCTTGTCTAGAGGAATTTCTGGCACTGTCCTTTGAGAACCTACCTGGGAACGAGGTTTTGCTATCTCAAGTACTTGTTTGGCTACATGTTTCCATAACTCTGGCCTAACTTTGAGTAGCTCTTCTAAAGTGAGGTTACACTGCACTATAGTGTTTTTCACTACTTCCGTATTCCTAGGTATGACTGAGTCTTCATTTCTTACCATGACGATGGGTGCTCTTATACACGTCGACTTGGCTTCCCATGGGCCTGTGAAATGGGGTAATTCCTGTAAAGAATTAGACTCAAAGTCTAATCTCTCTTGGGACTGGGTGCTCTCCTGCTCTCCATAAATGGATGGAATATCTTGTGGGAATTGATCCTGCGTGTCATCCACAAGTTCAATGGGAGGAGGGACTTCACTTTCTTTAGCCCATTTGTCTTCTTGAATCTCTCGTAGGAATTCAGGAGTGAACCTATTCATAGAAGAGGAGGTGTCTGGTTCAGTGGAATTGGGTACATAAGCTTCTTGTGGGGGATGGCTTATGTTTTTGCTTGCCTCATCTCTTTCTTGATTTTTTTCTTCCTTGGCAGATCTTGCAATTATACTCTCTAACTTCTCTAGGAGTCCATCCAAGTGCAATTGTGTCTTAGGTGAGCCTGAGTAGTTGAAAAGGCGATTGGCTTCAAACATGGTCTGAGCCAATGTGACCATTTTCGCACATAACTTGGTTCTCTCTATCTCGAGGTCAGCTCTAGGGTAGCACTTGTCATGATCCGTCACATTTGGCCCTTCTTGGATTCTGGCCTGATATGCCTTAAGCATCATGTCTATGTCTTCAGGAGTGGGGTCAGCTAACACTGATCCTACTCTAGGGGGTGGTGGTATGGTCTGAGGTAGGTGGACAGATGGTGGGTTAGATGGTGATGGAAGTGAGGGTGGTGGTGGTATGTGAGAGTTTGTTTAAGAGGTGAGTTCAACAATTTTGGCTTTTGTTTCTCTTATGCTTTCTTCTAAGTCGCTCATCTTTTTAGACCATTGTCGTTTCATTCTTTCTCGACTATCCCTCCAGGCTCTCGATCGCTTCTTGGCTATACTCTCGGTTTCACTAACCTCTGCACTCTTCTCTTGACCTATCCCTGGGTTCTGTTGCAAAGCCTGGGCTCTAGTGACTACCTGTACTGGTGCAGTGGACGTCACACTTCCTGTAGAGTCTACTACTAAGCCAATAACGTTAATTGGAATTATTTTTGGCATATTATTAGGATTCTTAGGGAAATCTCGTAAGAGATGCTCCTTTCCATAATCTTGGCAAAAGCCTTGAATTGTCACTAACTGGGGTTGTGTAGGTGGAGGTAAGGGGCAATCACGAATGAGGTGATCTCCCTGACATCTGTAGCATGGTCCTCTAGGGAATGGGGGTCTTACTTGCCTAGGTTGGGGCCTAGAGTTAGGGTTTGTGTACATTACATTTGCGTACTCTGGCTCCCAACTAGGTTCGCCTGGTTCTTCACTGTAGTAGGACTCACCATGTTCAGGAGATTGCATGTAGTAAGCCTGGGGGCTATCAATATGTGTAGAATCAAAGCTATGGTCACTAGGATCACTTTTTGAAAGCAGTGGTGTTACTGGCACTATAGCTCTATTCAAATTTTCCTCAGCTGCTGCATACTTTACAGGAATCACATTAGCTGGGGTTGGAGGTTGTTGAGCTAACACAGGCTGTGGCCTTTGTTGGTTCTGGTAGGGTTGTTGATAGGGTTGTTGCGGTCTACCATATTGTTGTGGGGGGTACTGGTTCTGATATCTTCCCTGTTGTGGATAGGGCTGAGGGTAGGTTTGATTAACTGTTTGCTTATTGTACGGGCAATCTTGTGCTGTGTGATTTGTGTATCTCCGTTCTATGGTGAAATATTGTCTGCTAGGATTCACTTGGGGTTGAGCCATGATGGGACATGCGTTCGCCATATGGTCACCACCGCAAGTATAGCACCTCTTTACTGGGGCAAATCTAGGAATTTGTTTACTAGAGACACCTAGTTTTTTAGCTACTTTCTCCGCAAGTTCCTCAATAGATGTGGATTGTGAGGAAGAGAGGCTAGAAGCACTATCGGAATCTTTGTAGATTTTTGAAAAGCTCTAGTTCCTCCCCTAGGTTATCCTCAATGTCAATGCACATGCGTACACACTCTTCTATGGTCCTAGGGTCCTTCAAGTACACATAAGATCTCAATTTGGTACTTAGCAATCCATCCAAGAATAAAGCCACTTGTTTGGCAGGTGTGCGTAACTCAGGAACAGGACATCGCTCAAGATATTGCCTAAATCTTCTTCCTGCAAGTCTCATAGTCTCTTGAGGGGTCTGCTTGAAGCTGTATATCAATGAGGAAGTATTATGCCTTATGCCACTTTTAGAGAACTCGGTGATGAAAGCCTCTAAGAGTTGGTCGATGCTCCTGAACTGTCTCTCGTTCAATGGTTGAAACCACGTAAGGGCTGTGTTCCTAAGTGTTAGACCAAAGGCATTATATTGCGTGAATAGGTCCTCAACTTGTTTAGCTCTCAAGACTTGCCTAAACTCGGCCACATGATCATATGGGTCTCCTGTGCCATCGAAGTGATTCTTCATGGACTTAACTAACTGAGTCGGTCTCAAAATCCTGGCGTGTTCCCTAGGCCTTGGCAGAGGGAAATCATTAGCATTCCTCTGATTCCTTGGGGCTCTAAGTCCTTCAGGTTCCACTCTATTTGTTTCCGTTCTCATTCTGTCTCTTCCCACTGGGTTGGCAAAGCTTACCTCCGGCCTATCTCTATGTCTGTCTCTTTGAATTCCATGAGCGTGGGAGGTTCCAGCTCCTGGGTGACCAAAGGACACATTCGATCTTGGTTGGGGGAAAATAAATTCACCTTTCCAGGTGTAAGCATGCCTATCATTTTCTGTAACCGCAAAGATCCTCTCTGAAGCGTGATCTAAGTAGGTTACTCTACCTGGGCTATCAGGATCTTTGAACTCATATATCATGATTGTCCCTACCTCACTCGGCTGATTAGGTCTATATCTCCAAAAGGCTTCATCAGTCTCTCCGTTCAGGAGTAGATCTATGCTCTTATTGTCTTGGGGAATCCACTCTGGTGTGATAATCCTAGTCAGAACAGATTTGCCTCGGGGGGTTCTAGGTTCTACACCCATGTTTCCTTGCTCTAGGTCACCTAAGTCCGTTTCTGGGACCACATTCCCAAATTCATCTGTCCTATCTGGATGACTGGTGACTACATATATTGTCCCTTCCTTGTCTAAGTATGCTCCGTTTTCAAACTTGACAGCTGGGTGCTCTAGTCCAATGGATTGGTCAGGGTTTTTAATCTGTACTACAGATCTTCCTAGGCCGTCCTCATAGATGCTAGCACCTAATCGGTTGGTCCTAAGGTATTCGAGTTGCGTCTTGTAAGGGCCTTCCACCCTATGTAAATATGGCACCCCAGAACTTCCTGTAGGTCTCTCCATACCGTGGGACATCTCAGACTCGCTCGTCTCAGAGCTAGGGTAGTACGAATGATGGCTCAACTGCTGGGCCCAAGACCTAGCAGTATGATTGACACTAGCCTCTGAAGATCTAAGACTTTGTCTATCTCTCCCTAGGTGTCGTCTTGATCTAAGGTTCATAAGCCCAATTGAATAATCCCAATTTTCCCAAGTACACTTGCGTTGTTGAGTTCTTTTGTATTAGTCACTTGTTCTTTTTTAATCCCTTAGGGTATCACTTCTTGTCCAATTAATCCTCGTCGCAAGGAACACTTAAATTTTTATCGTACTTTGAGTGCGGTTGCTCGATTTAGTTTCTTTTCCCTTAGGTTGTTTCGCAATTGTAATCTCCTAGCACTTGCACTTGAGTGATTTAGAGTTCTTGGACTTGGTTGTTCTTAACGTGTTCTTAATTAATCAAAACCTTTATCCGTACTTAGCCTATGCTAGGGATTGATAGAGGGTGTTGAGAATTTCCAACCTTAAGTTTCTTCCCTTGGTTGCCCTTGTATGCCCAGGAAGCGTGTTCCCAAGCTCGCACTTACTCTTGCTTTGGGTACCCTTCGATGCTCTCAAAGTACCTGAAAAAGTCCACAATTAGCTCAAGAATTGAATTTAGTTGACAGACAGATCATTTTCATGCATGTAATTCACAGACCCAATTGCCTTTTGCCTCTATAGAAATCAATCCCAAGGAGCCCTCAATTTTTTCCTACCCGGCATATGGTCAACTTCAAATTATCCTATCTAATAATCCTGACATTAATTCTACCATAACTAGTCAAAGTTTTGGTTGTATTCCCCACGAGCTTTCCAACAAAACAAAAATCACCGCAATCGGATTTCGTATGAGGAAGTTATGTCCACTCAGGGTTTTGGGGCCAAATCAGGATTTCAAACAGGTTAGCAGGCAAACAGGACTTCTCAAAATACTTTGTGTAATGGCCTCACAATGCAATGATGAACCCTAGTATTTGTCCCACAATTTTGTCAAGAATAGCCCACTATTTTTTGCCCTAAAAAATTGGCCAAATTTGCCCTTCAATCGCGTTCGCAAGCTCTTGTTGGAGTTAGACGTCTGCGGAAGCACGCGAACAACACAAGGAAGAAGAAGAAGCTTGGAGCACAACACACAAGACTGAATGGATTACTAGAGAATGTACAAAGATAAGTAGCCCATTAGGGCAATAGGCATATATACAAGCCGGGGGAAAAAAACCTCCTAAGGAGGGAAAAAAGTGCCCCGGCGGTCCTAGAGTGTTCACACACATCACTACCTAAATATATCAACAAATCCCCCCTGGGAGTGATGCGGTGAACAAGGAGCTGGCACTCATGTATAAGGAAGTGCCAAGCTATGTGGAAATCACTCCACAAAAGGAAGTAAGCCCAAAGCTTTGCGGAAAGCTTCAAACTTCTCCCTAGGTAGGGCCTTCGTGAAAAGGTCTGCAATGTTCTCCTGCGTGGGCCTCTCCCTGACATAGTGATAATGCACCTCAATGTGCTTAGTGCGAGCATGGAACATAGGGTTCCTCGCAACTGCCAATGCGCTCTGACTGTCAGTGAAGATGGTGGTGGCAGAAGATTGGCCAACACCCAAATCAGCCATAAGGCGTCTGAGCCACACACACTCAACAGTCGCTGTGAAAGCTGCCCTATACTCAGCCTCACAACTGGAAGTGGCCAGAGTAGGCTGCTTCTTGCTCAACCAAGATATACATGAGCTACCAAGCATGAAGCAAAAACCACTGGTGGACATACGAGTGTCATAGCAACCAGCCCAATCTGAGTCAGAAAAAGCATGCAAATCTGGCGGTAGTGATCCCCCCTTGGGATAAAACAACCCAAGTAGCCGAGTACCACTCAAGTAGCGAAAGATGCGCTTAACCGCTTTCCAATGCGTGACTCCTGGGCAATGCATAAACCTGCTCATCTGTGAGACAGCAAACTGAATATCTGGCCGAGTAATGAATAAGTAAATCAAGCATCCAACAGCCTGCTGATAGAGAACAGCATCAAATGCATCTCCAACATCATGAAGACTCAATCGTAAACCTGTCTCCATAGGAGTGGCAATAGGCTTACAGTCTTCAAGGCCAAAACGCTGCAATAATGTGTCAATATATTTTGTTTGACACAAAGCCATTCCACCATCAACGTGCATAAACTGAATGCCCAAATAGTGATGCAAATGCCCCAAATCAGACATCTCAAATGAGGCATGCAAATCAGCCTTAAAATCAGCAATATGTGTCTCAATAGGACCAATGAGCAGCATGTCATCAACATAGACAACAATGATCAGAAGCACATCATTAACACGTTTAACATATAAGGTGCTTTCAGTTGGACTGTTCTCAAAACCATGTGCAATCAGATAGGCATGTATCTTCTCATACCAAGCACATGGTGCTTGCTTTAAACCATATAATGCCTTCTTTAACCTACAAACCTGGTTTTCATGCCCTTTCTGCACAAAGCCACGGGGCTGAATAACATACACTTCTTCATGCAAGTCACCATTCAGAAATGCTGTTTTAATGTCCAACTGATGTACATTCCAACCATGATGGGCTGCAAGTGCACAAATGCTCCGAATAGTAGTCATACGGCATGTAGGTGCAAAGGTCTCATCAAAATCAATGCCTCTTTCTTGTGCATAACCCTTTGCACAAGCCTAGCCTTATACCTGTCAACTGTACGATCAGGTTTACGCTTCAGCTTGTATACCCACTTAGTGCCAATGGCCTTCTTGCCAGGAGGCAAGTCACATAAAGACCATGTACCATTCTTCATTATAGCATCATATTCAGATTGCATAGCAGCCATCCAATTTTCTGAATTTTGTGCTTCATCAAACAGGCTCATTCTCATCACAGAGACTAGATGCAGCCATAGCATAGCAATCTGATGCAAAGGAGGCACTATGAGAGCCTGAACGAGTACGATATGACAAAGGTGCATCTAATTTGCTGTCACGCAAAGTCTGCACCAGCCATTTTGGCATAGTTTTTGCCTGCTCAATATCAGCTCTCTCATCAACAAGTGCATCATGTAAATCTGCATCAGAAATGGAATGATCTGCATCATCATATGAAACCTGCAAAGGCTGAGAAGTTGCCTCATTAGGACCAGCACTAGGCTGTCCACCTGTAAAAAGAGGCATCAAAGTATCATACATGTCTTTGGAGCTAACAGATGTCTCCTTAGTACATGAAAGCAATGGCTGAATAGCATCTTCCACAAAGACAACATCACGGCTAACCAGAATGCATTTAGTCTGTGGATGATACAGACGATAGCCTTTACTTTCAGAACTGTACCCAACAAAAATACATTTTACTGCCTTATCATCCAATTTTTTGCGATGTTGTTCAGGCACTAATGCATATGCCAAACAACCAAAAACACGCAGATGAGCAACAGAAGGCTTCCGGTCATGCCAAGCCTCATATGGAGTGATAGACTGCAACACTTTAGTGGGACACCTGTTCAATACATATGCTGCACACATGACAGCCTCAAGCCAGAAACTATGTGGTAAAGCCTGACTTTTGACCATGCACCTCGCCATCTCCATGAGTGACCTATTCTTTCATTCAGCAACTCCACTCTGTTGAGGTGTATACGACACTGTACACTGGTGTTTTATCCCACGTTCAGCTAGAAATGCATTAAAATCTGAAGACATATATTCCCCCCCTCAATCAGAACAGAGGGTGCCCATTTTACATGCTGACAGATTTTCAGCCAAAACCAAAAACTGTTTGAAGCACATGAACACTTCGTACTTTGTTTTGAGTGGATATACCCATGCATGCCTGGAAAAATCATCAATGAAAGTCACGAAGTAAAGGTAATTTCCAAAAGAGGGTGTCTGCATAGGACCACAGACATCACTATGTACAAGCTGCAATTTCTGCGTAGCCCGAACTGAACCATCTTTTGGAAAGGAAGAATGCTGCATTTTGCCCAAAATACAGCCTTCACAAACATGTTTTCCAGGTGCCTCAAGTTTGGGCAAAGAGGACACCATTTCAGATTTCTGCAGGCGTAACAAACTAGCAAAATTCAGATGACCAAAGCGTGCATGCCAAAGCTTTGCATCTGACATAGCCTGAGAATCATGAACTGCACATGCCGAATCATTCACAGATCTTTCATAGTCTATGAGCTTATACAACCCACGACATAAAATGCCAGAAGCAATAATCACATCGCCATTTGAGAGATCATGGACTGTACACCTGTCATCAACGAATTTCACAACCAAGCCAATCTTGGCTAATGCAAAAACTGATAACAGGTTCTTTTTTATCCCTGGCACAAATAAAGCATCTGACAAAGTGAAAGAACTACCATCAGCAGTAGTCAGAATGATCTTACCAACTCCCATAACAGGATAAGAGGAGTTATTGACGCATGTGATAGTATTCCCTGTAGGGGCAGGCTCGAGTGAAGAGAAGAAACTGCGCTGCGAGGTAATATGTTTGGTCGCCCCACTGTCAAAGTACCAAACGTCTGAGTCTACTGCAAACATGCACTGATCATGAGAAGATGGGTCAAAACTGCAGACAGTAGTAAACGCCCATTCTTCTTCCTGCACAAGATTTTCAGACTCTGTTTTTGGTGTAGAGGCCTCTGCAACAACCATTCCAGCCTCTTTCTTCTTTGCCTATTTAGCAGCCAGTTTTGGACAGTTCTTTATAATATGATCATTTCCTTTACAGTACTTGCAGAACAATTTCTGCTTTTCTGATTTCTTCTCATCTTTATCCTGGTTCTTCGATTGTGTAACATTTGCAGATTTCTGCTTACTAGTAGAAGAGCTCCATTTTCCTTTGCCCTTCTGACTAGCCAGGAAAGCTTGATCTGCAACACGCATAATGGACCTGTTCTGTCTGGACTGATCTTCCTGCAACAGAACAGAGACTAATTCCTCAAATGACAAGGCATTCGGATTGCCTTTCATCATCAACCGAAGAGTAGAGGCAAAACTCTGATATGAATCAAGAAGACCATTCAGAATGGTCTGCACAAGTGAGCTATCTGGTATAACCTCATCAGCAGAAATCAATTGTTCCTTCAGGTCTTTGATCTTTGTAAGAAAACTGTCCATAGAATCACCTTCATTCATGTGCTCACTCTCCAACTGTTTTCGGAGGTAAGCAACACGAGCCTCATTCCTAGCCTGGTACAAAGTGGTAAGTGTATCCCAAGCATCCTTTGCTATTCTGCAAGAGCGAATGTGAGGAATAATGGCACGTTTGACAGACAAAGGTATCAATGCATGTGCCTGGGCATCTCTGCCATCCCAACCAATCTGCTCTGTAGTAGGTGCAACAGAAACAGCAGCACGAACAGGAATCTGCGGAATATCATCTTCGACACCATCTTCATCAGCTCCAACACCTGTATTTGCAGTACCTGTCGTTACAGGTGTAATAGGACGTCTTTCAACACCCTGCACAATGTTCCACAATCCTTTTGCAACCAATACATGTCGCATCATATAAGCCCATAATGGGTAGTTCGTACCATCCAACTTATCCTCAACAGCCAACATACAGAATACATCACTGCTTTCAGCCATGGCCGGTGACTAAAATACCTTGATGCAGAGAATTGACTGTATCTCAAAAAGTTGAACGGAACTACCCAGACGAGTTCTGCTAGACCTGTAGCAGACTTCGAGACGCTTAAACTGGCGAACAGAAACTGGTATATACCTTTGGCACAAAAGGACGAAATAGCCTGCACAAGCACTGCAATAGTGCATTCGGAGGCCGAAACGAGCTCAGATCGCGATTTCGGCACCTCACAGCAAAGCTGTTTTGATCTCGGAAACACCCTGAGTATGCTCACCAAATTTCGTGCGAATCTGAGACTGCAAACGGAGGAGTGTCAACGGCGCCCTAGAAGAAGCGACGAACTGCTCTGATACCAATTGTTGGAGTTAGACGTCTGCGGAAGCACGCGAACAGCACAAGGAAGAAGAAGAAGCTTGGAGCACAACACACAAGACTGAATGTATTACTAGAGAATGTACAAAGATAAGTAGCCCATTAGGACAATAGGCGTATATACAAGCCGGGGAAAAAAAACCTCCTAAAGAGGGAAAAAAGTGCCCCGGCGGTCCTAGAGTGTTCACACACATCACTACCTAAATATATCAACAGCTCTGTCAGTCCCGATTGATATGTCAATCGCGATCGACGTGTTGGTCGCGATTGATTGGTCCGTCACAGCTGTCAGTCGCGATTGATGGGTCAATCGCGATTGACACGTGGCCCAAATTTTTAGTCGATCGTGGTCAAAGGGTCGTTGACTCTGTCAGTCGCGATTGATGGGTCGATCGCGATTGACAGGTCCTTCGCGAGGGTTTGTCCGTCGTGGTCAAGCAATCGTTGACTGTGTCGGTCGCGATTGACAGGTCCGTCGTGGCTGTCAGTCGCGATTGACTGGTCCATCGCGATTGATGGCTCGATCGCGATTGACACGTGTCACGCGTAGGTTCTGTCACTTGTGGTCAGTCGGTCGTTGAATCTATCGGTCACGATTGACAGAGTCGTCGGCGGGTGTCCGTCGTGGTTTGTCGATCGCGATTGACAGAGCGATCGTGATTGACAGAAATCTGAGGAATTTTAAAATTTCAAGCACACATTTGGGAAGCTCTAGGCATGTAGATCATGATTATGTACTTTGTTTAGCAAAAAGACCATTTTTTCTGTCGGTCACGATTGACAGAGGTCAACGCCTCGGGACCTACACAGTCAAATTTTTTACCTGCTGGAGCTGGTGCAGCTGCTGCGGATGCTGATTCCTGCAGAAAATCTCAAAAAACACAGAAAATCACAAGCACACAAACGCTCTCTCGCTCTCTCTCACAAGTGAAATGAGGGGAATGGTATGGGTGGGGTGATATGACCAAAAACTGAAATTTTTCACGATGATGGAGATGGATGTGGGAGATGGTGAGGATGATGATGGTGATGAGAAAAACAAAAGAAAATAGGAAAAAGGTGGAGAAAATACCTATAACTCCAACGCGTCAACTCTACGTCTTACCGTCACATGCTCGTCCTCAAAGCTCGATCCCCGGCAACGGCGCCAAAATTTGGTGTAGCTCAGTGATGAGTAGCACCTCCTTTAATGTCAATCCGGGAAGACGAGAGGATGGTATGATGACCGTGAGAAAGTGAAGGCACAAGTGCGTGTGTGAGAAGCACATAAACATGCACACACATACACACACACGCGCACACAAGGCAGGACAAAGAGTGAGAAGCAATGGAGTTCTTAGATTACTTTCAAAAAGCTCTTACAAGTTCAACCCAATTACAAGCTAACCCCCAAAAATGAGCTCTCTAGCTCTATTTATAGTTTTTGACTAGGTTTTGGCCTTGTCCAGACCTAGTGTCCGACCTAGTTAAAAATTAGGTTCTCTACCCTATTTGGAGGTTCAAACGGAGTCTAAAAAATGTGAAAACTGATAGATAGGTACTTCTAAAGCTCCTCAGGCTCAAGGACTCCTTGGCTTGCACAAAATGGAGCTACAAAAATATGAAATGGTATTTACAATGGTTTTTAGTGATGAAAATCACTATTTTTGTAGGGATTTCTTCTAACATTTTGACATACATTTCTTGGAGCTCCCTACTTGCTCCTTCTTCTTGTGTGCCCAACTCTTTGATGCCTGAAAAATTTATATGGCCTACTTGCCAGATCTTCTTTGACTATTGTGTCTGCTTGTGCTGTCTCTTCGCTCCGACCCTCTTCGTAGGCTTCCTTGTCTTGTGACTCCTTCGGTTCCTTGACTACTACCAACAAGGACCTACCATCGAACAACATGAAAGAGAATATCCAAGAGGTGACCTAGAGAAAGAAAGGTTGGAAGTATGCAAAAAATTAATTGAAGTGGCTCAGCAGACCTTAGAAAAACCTATTCTTCAATTACCCAACTCACGAATTCCTGAAAAAGAATTCCAAGAGTGTGTCATCCCAAAGGAACTCAAGAAACCCGAAGCAGGTAAGACACATAATGGAAATTACTGTGAGGATAAAAGGGAAGGATCCATTGTCCCCAAAGTAGAAGGGGAATGGCCTAAAGATTTGTGGGCAAGAGTCCAAGAAGACCAATGGAAAAAAGTGGAAGGAATAGAACCACCCTTTGAGGAGCTAGAAGCAGAAGGTGAAATTGAAGACTCCATACCTGAACTGAATTCAGAAGAAATAATACCAATTGATCCAAGTAACGAAGAAAATGATAGTGTAAAGGTTTTGCCAAATTACACAGGAGAGTACGAACATAATTCAGAATTATACCGCATTCCTTCAATGAGAAAAAAAGAACTGAACCCATCTGTCCAAACATCGGATATCATAAAACACCTTAGAAAGGTAAAAATCCCTTGTACCCTGACGTTAGAAGAACTGTTGAAGGTCAAACCACATTTGAAGGAGAAATTGACCAGCCAATTGGAGATCAAGGCGGAAGAGAAGGAGATGTCTGATGAAGTAAACACAGTAAAAATCCCATTCGATAAGGTTGGAGATTTTAGTGAGGGAGATGAAGGAAACACGTGCCTTCCAATTACCTATAGAGGTTACACTACCAAAGCCATCTTAGATTTTGGAGCTTGAGTAGGAATAGCAACTAAAGAAATCTAGGAGAAATGGGGAAAACCAGCTCTAAGGCCAACACGCATGAAGGTACAAATGGCAGATGGACACACTGAAAGACCCTTGGGATTATTGGAACGGGTAGTTTTTACCACTTGTGGAGTTGAGTTCAAGCACACCTTAGCGATATGTCAATTTGAAAGGCCAAGCAATTATGAAATGATACTTGGAAGACCTTTCATGAGATAACTAAAGGTAGTGCAAGATTGGGGAAAAGACGATGTATACCTACAGCATGAAGGAACCACCACAAGAATAAATCTCCACACATATACATATCAAGATGTTCCCCCCTTACAACGGAATCAGATTCATAAGGAGGAAGATAATCAGTCGATTCATAGTATAGGTTCAAGTGATTAATCATGGATGAATGAAGACACTCATCTATGGATATGCCAAACTGCGAAAAAGGAAGAGGATAGGAGGAAAGGATGGCAGCAAAGGCAAGGAGTTGCTAGATCAGTACAAGATCCAGCCTATATGCCTCAAATATTCCTAGATGAAGAATTTGAACCTCATGGTTGGATGGAGATTTTAGCCACTCTCGATGTGTGTGTAAACGAAGAAGTGATAACCATGAATGAATGCATTGATGAGGAAGGATATGACGTTAGTCTATATGTGGTAGTTCTTCAAGAGGCTGAAGAAGGAGAAGTAATTGAAAAAGAATGGAAGGAGGATTACGAGAGCATTGAAATGGAGCAAGAGCAAATGGAAATAGAAAGTGGAAATCAAGAAGTAAGTATCATAGCTAATGAAATAAATCAAGAACCAACATAGGAAGAGGAGCTTGGATTAGAAAAAGCGAAAAATGATGAAGAAAACAAACCTCAAGACCAATTTGAAGTGCCCACCCACTTCAAAAAATATGAAGTAGAAGAGAGAAGAATTGCTATTCAAATGCCAAAACGAGAAGCACAGTCAGGAATAGCAAATGACAACAAAGAGCAGACCAAGAAAATAGTAGTAACCTTAGAGGAAGGAGAAGAATGATGTACTTTTATAGGACAGGATGTCTCAATGGAGGAAGAACAAGAGTTAATACGACTCATAAGGGAATACAGGGATGTCTTTGCCTGGACTTATAAGGATTTGAAAGGAGTAGATCCATCTATATGTGCACATAGAATCCCTATGACATCTGAAGCTAAACCTTCCAAACAAAGACCATACACATATAACGACGTTTACTCAGAAAAGATAAAGGAAGAGATAGATAAGTTGTTAGAAGCTGGGTTCATATATGAGATCAAACACACGGAATGGGTGTCACCTTTGGTGGTTGTACCGAAAAAAATGGTAAGTTAAGAGTATGCATAAATATGAAAAAAGTAAATGCTGCCACCATAAGGGATAGTTACCCATTGCCCATTACACATCATCTTTTGGAAAGAGTGGCAGGAAAGGAAGTTTATAGTTTTTTGGATGGCTTTTCAGGCTATAATCAGGTAGCCATTGCTCCTGAGGACCAGCATAAAACAGCCTTTGCAACTGAATGGGGAGTATACGCCTTTAGGGTTATGCCTTTCGGCCTAACCAATGCCCTAGCCACTTTCCAAAGATTGATGTGCCATGTATTCAAAGAGTTCCTGAGAAAGAGTATGGAGGTATATGTGGATGATTTATGCACTTACTTAGCTATACGATCAGAGCACATCCTTGAACTAGGAAAGATCTTTGCCAAATGTCGACAATATAGAGTATGCCTCAACCTAGAAAAATGTGTCTTCATGGTTCGACAAGGACTAAAAATGGAATCTCAACTGATGAAGACAAAATCAAAGTAATTCTGGATTTACGGAGACCAAGGACCGCTAAAGAAGTCCAAGCATTTATGGGACATTGTGGATACTACCGAAGATTTATACATATGTATGCCATAATTGCTAGACCTCTTTATGCATTATTGACTCAGTTTAACTGGACTGAAGAATGTGAAAAGGCTTTTAACGAATTAAAGAGTCGGTTGAGTTCAGCACCAATCCTCCGAGTACCCAATTGGAATAAGCCATTTCATATTCATGTAGATGCTTCCAAGTTTGCCATTGGTTGCATCTTAGCTCAACCTGCAGATACCGGAAAGTTAGACCACCCTATAGCCTATGCTAGTAGACAATTAAATCAAGTGGAGCGCAATTATACGACAACCGAGAGAGAAGGCCTAGGGATGGTGTATGCAGTAAAAAAGTTCTGACATTACCTTTTGGCAAACAAATTCAAATTCTTCATTGTACTTAGTCAATAAGCCTTGTAATACAGGACGACTAGTACGATGGTTTCTATTGTTGATGGAATTTGATTTTGAAGTAGTAGTCAAGAAAGGAAATACCCACATATGAGCGGATCACCTATCAAGAATGACACATGGAGAACCACCCATAGGAGTACCGGATGATCTGCCAGACACGTACCTGTTTAACCTCGAAGTATGTCCCCAATGGGCAGAAAAGTTGATCCCTATACTCACTCATGGACCTAAAGATGGAATCACACCAAACCGAACCCAAGACCTATGGAAGGCTAAAAACCTTCATATCATTGCTGGAAGTCTGTATCATCAAGACTCAAGTGGATTACTCATGAGATGTGTAGAAGAAGAGGAACAAGAAATGTGGCTTCAAAAAGCACATGTAAATCAATGGAAAACTCATCTAAATGCGAACGCAACATGGCAAACACTAAGGAGATTGGGCATATATTGGCCAACCATGCAGAGGGATGCACATAACTATGTATCAACCTGCGCAACCTGTCAAGAACGGAATCCAGAAGAGAACTCCACTCTATGCTACTACAATGTAGCACCAAGATGGAGCATGCCTCTGGTGAAGTTCTTAAAGACCCAAGAGTACCCAGAAGGAGCCACTTTAGCAAGAAAACGAGCACTTGTTGAACAAAGCAAGGACTATGCTCTTATAGGAAAACAACTCTTTAAATGAGGAAGAGATAATCATTTGCGAATGTGCATTCATGAAGACGAGTATCTTGCTGTTTTAGAGATGGCACATACAGGAGCTGCAGGAGGACATTTCTCTACAGATAAAACAACAAAAATGATTCTCTTTGCAGGAATGTGGTGGCCAACTTTACATCAGGATGCAGCCACATATGTTCAACGATGTGATACATGTCAACGAACGAAATATCCAATTAGAAGGGATGAAATGCCACTAAAACCCATGATGAGTGCCAGAGCTTTTACTAAATGGGGAATAGACTTCATAGGACCTATTAGCCCCCCAGCTAAAGGATCCCATGCCGAATATATAATTGTAGCCACAAACTATCTGACCAAATGAGTTGAAGCCAAAGCAGCCAAGAAAAACGACGCAAGAACTACTGCCAAGTTTCTCTTCGAGAACGTTTTCACTAGATTTGGACTACCCATAGAAATTGTGAGTGATAGAGGTACGCACTTTGTGAATGAAGTTATAGAAGCCTTACTGAATGAATTCTTGGTAATTCATAAGAAATCAGCCCCTTATCACCCACAAGCCAATGGACAAGCCGAAAGTTCAAATAAAATTTTGTGCACAGTTCTCACTAAAATTGTGAACAATGGTCGATCTGATTGGGATAAACAATTACACCATGCTTTATGGGCATTTCGAGTAGCCTACAAAACAGCCATAGGAACTACGCCTTTTAACCTAGTGTATGGGCAGAATGCTATTTTGCCAATTGATTTCTTAATTCCCACTCTCAGAGTAGCAACAACTTACGAGTGGACTGGACATGAACTATCAGCTCAATTGGATCAAATAGAGAAGTTACATGAAACTAGGTTACAAGCTGTAGCAGGGATTTATGCTACTAAAAGGCGACAGAAAGCCTACTTTGATGCTCATATTAAAGATAAAAATCTGAAGGAAGGAGATTTAGTTTTGGTATATACTCTGAAACAACACGCTAAGAAGTTGTAGAAGAGAGGATATGGCCCGTTGATCATCAATCGTATATCTACGAGTGGAGCCATCAGTCTAGCAACCCTAGATGGAGAAGTACTACCAAACTATCTTAGTGGGTGTCGAGTCAAAAAATATCTAGAACCATTGACTGAAGAAACAATGTCTTCAGTTTCTTCTCACACCCACGGGGAAGGGACGACACCATTCACTCGGAGCAATGTCAATCTTATGAAGGACAAATGAAGGAGGATTTCTGATACTATTTGGCCACTAATTCATACTCTATATTGAGTGCAGATGGCTTCTACTAACTCCGAAGAGACGCAAGTGGAAGAGGTCCAGCTTCTTCCCTTGGAATCCATAACAAAAGCAAGAGGCCATTGGTTTCTGGATGACCAACCGGTGTCGGACCTCATTTTCATGGCTACCATCAAGATTATGGACAGGGATCACTACTTCCCTATTATGTCCCAAGACTTTAAGACCATCATACAAGGATTACCGCGCATGACGGATGTCTGGACACAAGCAGGAATAGATGCATTTCTCAGACTACCTATTTATCTACCAGATTTCCAGAGGTGTACGCAAGTTATGAATACACTCCAGCCTGTATCAAATAAGATATCAGTTCCTGAAGCAAGAGTACTGGACAAAGTGGGTACATGGAAAACAATTCAATTGACTCATGAATTGATCAACAAAGCTTTTGGATGGAATCAAGAAGGGCTCACTAATGTCAAGGAGGAATGCCATGATCCAAAAAAGAGATCCTTTTTGGACATCAATAGAACTGATATTGAAGAGGATGTTCGCTTAGTGCACCAGCACTTTTGTTTTCCAAGCATGCATAGATATACAGCACCTCAAAAGATCGTGGTGCAATTGCTTTCACATGCTATGAGGTAATTCGGTAATAAAGTAAATATGAATCCATATGTTAAGAACGTCTATTTGAAGCCAAGAAGAAGTGGGGTCAGAAAAAGTTTCTCAATGGCAGTTCAACTTTGACCTTACTTATCTATGAGGCACTTGATATGAAAAACTGCTTGCATGAGATGCCAACCTCAGAAGGGCTAGCCAAATACGCCAAGTCAGCTACGGTTCCAAAGAAAAAGAAAACAATCATTGTTGTTGAAGAAGTAGGAACGAGTTCAAGGACACCTATGAAAGGAACTAAACGTTTAAGAGAGGAAGAAGCTCAAGAGACACCCACTTCGAAGAGGACACACATCTTACCAAAGATTCCTGGAAATCAACAACCAATTACGAAAAGAGACCTCTCTACTGCCCTAGAAGAAACACATCAGTATATGCGGGGGCAGATAAATTTGAATATTCAAGGTCACCATTACAGACAAGCGAGCCAGGAAAAGAAATAGAAGGATAAAGCAACTCGTCAAGTACCTTCCAGATACAAAGAAATAGGATTGGAGGAATCAAGCTCTAATGAAGAATCAAGCTGTGAGAAGGACACCCTGGATACAGATATGCAAACAGAAACACACAATGAAGATTGGACAGAGATCAATCAAGTTGAAGTCACGCCAGACAACGAACAGAAACAAGCAAAGAACATAGAAGAACCAAAAGAGGTCGTGCCACCTATCAAACAAGAAATACAAACTCCAATAGACGAGGAATCAGGCCGTTAACCAAGTAAGGAGCCCGTTGTGATTGAGGTACCGGATGATACACCTCAAGGCAAGATGGACCACATGGAGGCTGAGCCAAGGATACAAGTCCACATTAGGCAGCCCCATGACACTACACTACACGTGGCACAAGGGAAAGATGTGACAACATGAGCAGAACCTAGTATTCCTACCACATGGTTAAATGTGGATGTCACTCAATTAAAACCTGTTGTCAAACAAATGATCCAAACGGCCATGGATACGCAACAACAGATGATGGATACAGATGCAGACTATGACAAAGCCATGAGGGAAAAGAATTAGTTCCAAATTATGAGTGAACAACTATCTGCACAATTAATCCAAGCACAAAAAGAGATTGTTGTCAAAGGAACGGAGTAACTCAAGGTAAAAACACAATGTGACACATTGATGAACCAGCATCACCAACTCCAGGCACAGCTGACAAACCTACAAAGAGTACATGAAGCCAACGAGGCTGACAAAGAGAGAATGAAAACTAGAAGCAACTTAATGGAAACACAACTAAAGGTGTATATGGAGAAAAATGACAATTTACGAAATAGAAACAAAGAATTAATGAAGTCATTGCTATATGATCAACCCATCAGAAAACAAGAAACAACATATATTGATCAGAAAGAGTTAAGAGATCAGATTGCAAAATATGCAGATATGCTGAAACAAGAGCAAGCATTAAGAGAAGAATGGACTCTAAAGTATGCCTCAGAAACAACGGAGCTTAGGAAACAGTTGAACACGGCTAACGCCAGACTGGCAACAAGCTACAGTGAAAATATGGATGATGTAGCAAAAATTGGCAATGAAGTGCTTGCAGCAAAAGAACCACTCAGAGCAACCATGAAAGAAAATAAAGAGAAGACTGAACGTATAGCACAATTAGAGACCCAAGCAAAAGAGAAAGCACTAATCGGGACACCAGTAGAGCCAAGACAAGAAAATCCTACTAACAAGGTAGAGGTACGTCCTCTATCTCCCCCGATTTATAATTCTCCAATAAAAGAGCAGATGGCGGAACCACATGATGATCATCCAATGCCATATACTGTAGAAATAAGTCAGAAGGAACGAGCACTAGTGGTGTCCCGGTTGACAGAAAATTTTGAAAATGAGGTCATCAAAGTCATGAAGGAAGCAAAGATCAAGGGTAAAGACTTAGATACAATTACGAAGCCTTTCAACATTCCCTACTGACTGATGAAAGAGAAAACAAGACAATATATAAAGAAGATTACACAGAAAAGTCGAGACGAGCAGCTAAACTTCAAACATGACACATTTGCTTACACTCAAGAAGAATTTGAAGCTGCACAATCTGTTTGGAGAAGGAAATTTCTGGAGAAACATCCTACATTATGGGTGCACTGGCAAGCGACACCATATTTATTACAGGTAAATCCATCTTTTTGTCCAACACCTCGTCGAAGAGAAACCAGAGAATTTTTGGATATGCAAAAGACCGGTGTAATCAATAAAGAGTGGTTAAACTATCCACTACTTCCAAGTCCACCGCATAACTATCTACCAACGGAGGATTATATGGTAAAGACCATCGAATTTTGGCTGCAGAGTTATGCAACAATACCAGATTTAACTATCAAAATGACAAATAATATACTCAGTATGATACTCACAGTATTGAAAGTCTTCAAACACGCGGCATATACGTTTTTGAATTTCATTGGCATTAATCAAGGAACATACATCCTTGTTTTTGACTTGTCTGTTATGCCTAGCCGCCCTATCATAATGGCTTATTATTCAAGACTCATGTTTTTGCCAAGTACATATATGTAGACCTTCGAAGAAGCCTTCTTCATAGGATTTTTTGAAATCGATTCAGAAATCTTTTTAAAGATGTCATCCAACATGAATGCCAGATTAGTGGCATATGAACTGAGTTTCTTCGCCGATCACAGACAGCCACCTAATGATGGCATAAAAGCTGAACAGTGGAAACAGCTAATGATACGTGAAGCCAATTTGCTTAATGAAACAGAGCAAAAAGTGTATAAAACATACTCCCGTCGACTCTCAAAGCCTATCGGGGATGACAGAGTTCAGGAGGGGGGCAGTGTTGAGGGAGAATCAAGCAAAAAGAAGAAAAGAAGAAGACAACGAAAGAAGCTTCACTGAAAAGATCATATCTGAAGATACATCCCTGCAAGAAGCCCCGCAGGGGCGCAACACCCATCTCTGCACAGAGCCCCGCAGGGGCACGCATCAAGGAAAAGCACGTAAGTGGAAGGAGGGACCAGGGCCAGGAAAGTATCCATGAAGATGTGCAAGTAGATAATTGGCAGGTACTAATCCTTCCGCTGGTAGCATGCGGTGAAAAGAAAGTAAACAGGCTCAAAACAATACCACAGGGTCACATGTGTGCAACCAAGACAAATCAGAGGACCACAAGCAAGACAAAGGTCATTGGTGGCGTGCTTGGCAACCCAACTGAATACAGCAACCCCGATATGTGATATACCAAATACCAAGGGGCAAAATAGAAGCAAAGGACATACTTCAGATAAGATAACCAATTGTCTGACAGTCCTTGTTGCCGCTTCGACCACTGGGTGCGTGTATTCAGGCCTCTTAAACAAAGTAAAGACAAGAAGTAAAGCCTGTGAAGGGACGACAGAGACAAAGAGGGGGAGAGTGTTGCAGAGCAAAGATAGCACAATGCAGAGAAAAAGAAGGACCTCAAAATTTTCCTGATTTGGACACCTTATTTTTGTGTTATAACCATTCTTGTAATATATTTTCGGATGTAAATGCACTAGAGGAGTCCTCTAGATGCATCCCCACAGAAGATTAGAAGCTTACCCATGTAAATTAGTAGGAAATTAGCCTTTTAGTGAATAAAGTGCCGGTCTCTTGTGTGAAAGGACCATTTTTAAGGCACAAGTATATAAGTCAATTTGTGACTCTTTGTAAAGACTTTTTGCCATTGTGAGAATCAAGAGCACAAAATTTCGAATTTGTGTCTTCTCCTCTCTGTATCTTCTTCTTTGCGAGCTTGTATGCATGTGTGTTGCTTGGAAAGAGTGTTATGAAGTGTTGTCTATCCATGAAAGTGTTTGTTTACTGTTGTTAAGGTGTGTGTGGTGTAGGAAGTGCTGAAGTGTAGAAAGGTTATTCCCACGAATCAGTATTTTTCTCATAACTTGAAGTAGAAGCGTCAAAATTGAGTGAAAATACTGCCATTGCATGCGTCTTCTTGAGAGCTTCGAAATGCATATGATATTTGCTATATTTGGAGTTTGAAGCTGAGAAAAAAAATCTCAATTTACTGTTGGCTGCTGTTCCAAGTATCGTGACACCATGACTGACAGTTGAAGCTTGTTTGGATTAGTCTTTGCCTTGTTTGCACTCCTTGAGTAACTCATTTGCATTGATCGTCATTTGAATGCATGTCTTCATACACTCGACTAGGTTTTGATACTCATCGGATTGATCATTAAAGCGTGAATCCCCACTATATGCACTTGAGGGGGATTGAGGTATAGTATCTTTCTCCACAAGTCCCTAAATTGGTTCTTAGGTACACAACTTGGATCTTCAACAAATGCTCCTGCTTTTGTGAACCTGACTTGCAACCCTTTCTCTACTATCTGCCCAACACTTATCAAATTCTTTGTAATGGTAGGGACATAGAATACCTTACTGAGTAGGTTGATGTTTCCATCAGGTGCTTTGACATTGCCTATTTTCTCCACAGGATGTTTTGTGTCATCTCCTGTTTGTACCTCATGCTTATTCCTTGGATCTTCTAAATCTGATAGGAGTGCCACATTTCTTGCCACATGATTTGAACAACTTGAATCTATGTAGAAAACATGCTCATCAGATTTACCTTGTGGCATAGCCATGTTCATGATCAATAATGAATCCTCTTTGTTTGATTCTTCTGTGTAGTTATTGTAGTCTCTCCTTCCTTTGTAGCCTCCTTGATAGTTTGAATGATTGTAGTTGTTGTAGTTGCCATGATAATTGTTGAACCTTCCTCTTGAGTAGCCATAACTTCCTCTATTGTATCCTTTGCCTCTTTGATTCCTGGAATTCCTAAAGCAATTTTCAGTTGTATGATTAGTTAGTCCACAAATAGAACATGGGTTGGAGTCTTGGGATCTCCCCCTTCCTTGTCTACCTCCTCTTCCTCTACCTTTGCCATGTCTTCCTCTACCTGCATAGTTAGCTTGATATGTACCTGCTTCATCATCCACTTTCTTTGTCTTTCCTTTGTTATTTTTGGACTTGCTTTTATCAGTGTATAAAGCTCAAGATTGATTACCTTTAGAGCTTTCTCCATTTTTTATAAGCTTTGCCTCTTGAGTAAGTAGTTGTCCAATGAGTGTATTGAAATCAGGTACATGCATGTCCATGTACAAATCCATAGCTGTGGTGAATGCTTCCCACTTGTCATCTACCTTCAAGCCATTGATGACCTGCCTTACAATTTGCTCTTCATCTATTACCTCTCCAATGCTTCCCAACTAATCTACTATGTCCTTGAGCTTTGTGACAAAATCAGTCACATTTTTTTTGGGAGCCTTCTTGAGAGTTGTGAAA